>CALNXK010000248.1:350000-420000 GCA_942486035.1 Porites lobata | reverse complement strand
CGAACGGCAGGACCAATGTGACCCGAAATGCATGCCATGGGCCGCGGTTAACCGATAGGCGTAAAACGGCCAAAAATTTAGTCGATAGCCGTAAAAATTGAAAAATTTTAACCGTTAGCCGTAAATAGAGTAAAAAAGAGTTAACCGTAAAAGAAACTGTTCCTTAGATTTGCTACTTTTAAGGAAGGTACTAAACTCACTTATGGTTGCGTTTTTTATTTCCCGCCTAGTGTGGCTCCGTACGCACGTTAGGTAAAGCGCCTTTTAGGTGTTGACCAAGACTTTGGCTCCATTTCGGCCACTCTCTCGAGGAACTAATTTTTTCCATAGCGAAAGTGTGGCTTCTTGCTGGGAATTAATATTTGCGATTTTCAGGAGGTCGTGCCCTCAAAACACTAGTGAAACAACACGAAGAGATGTCACTGTTTGTAAAACACGTTGCCGATAAACAACATTTCCCTGTTTTTCTCTGACGCTACGGTAGACATTGCCATGCCTAGTCCCTGTACGGCGTCTTCCCACGCAATCTCGGTCAAGGCATTTCGGTGGCAAACTCGCTAGGACCACGTGACCCGAAACACATTAGCTGCGCGGAATAATGAGGCCTACGGACAAGGCAACGGCAGACAGTCGTTCCGTACAGTCCTTCGCTGTCATTCAAAAACACTGGACACGGGAATATTGTTATTGGCCGTTTTCACGCTAGAGCTAGAGATGGATTATCCGTCTGAGACTAGCCTGTGTACAGTCGCGCCCTCCCCACAGTCAACCCTTCGCCGCTTTTTCTGAGGGGGGTGCTCTACACAGGCTATCTGGAACGGATATTCCCGTCTGGAAACTGTCCGTCGAAATTGACGGGTAAGGTCAGGCGGATTGTTCATTCAAAATTAAAACTATTCCAGTTTCAAATTAAGAAGTATTACCTATCTGACACGAATCATCAAACGGGTAACCCGTCTCACACGAGTAATACGTCTCTAGTGTGAACACGGCCATTTCTGTTATAATGAATGTCGCGCCCCGGCCTTGAGTTGGACGTTTGCGTGTTCGCTTTTGCTTTTTCACAAGATTATTTTTAATTTGACTATTGACATTTCTATGTGTAAAATAATATTAGAAGTGAAATACTTTATAAAAAGTATGATCTATCAAATGTTAAAGTTTTTCAAAAGAACAGTCTGTTTCATCCCGAGATGATCCGAAGACCTTTATTTCGATTTAAAGATAGAAAAATACAGGTTAATTAATATTTAACTTTTTGAAACAAAAGAAGTTAATTTTTAACTTCTTTGTTAACCGTAACTGAAAAAAATTAACCGATAGCCGTAAAAGAGCCAAAATTTTAGCCGATAACCGTAAAAGCCACCACCCCATTGAGACCCTCTTAAGCAGGTTTTATATGTAGAGGAAAATGCGTGAAATTGGGGTGGCCGTTTTTTTTCCTTTGGTTTACTTGCGAAAAATCAGTCCACTTTTCTATGCTTTTCATTTGTGGCTATCATATTAGAAAACATATTCACCACAAAAAAACAAATAACAGTGCTAGAACACCAACCAGTTCCAACACCATTGTGAAAATGTCAAATCAAAAGTTAAGGAGCGTGGGTCCTGAAACTGTCAATGGTGTTAGCATAAAAAACGATGTTATAAGTTGTTGTTATTTCTTTGCAGAGGGGCTGAACTGCTCGCGTTGTGACGAACGTGAGGAAGAATGTAACTTGCTGCGAACTGAAAAAGACCTAATCAAAGCAAAAAAAGAAAAGTTGGAGGACGAAAATAAGCAAATAAACAGCCGCATCAGAATATTGGGGGACGAACATATGCGAGAAAGGCAAACATTTCAAAAGGAATTGCAAAGCATGAAGGAAGAACATGAAACTTTATCACGAGACTTTGAGAAAGAACTGCAAAAAATGCTTTGTGGAGTAAAAGAACAGCAGTTACAGGAAATGAAAAATCTACAAGTGCAGAACGAAGAACTAAAAGAACAAATAAATAAACACAAATCTGAAGTTCATAAAATAAGGACGGAACTGAGTAGGGAAAAATCACAAGTCGAGAAACACCAAGAAGATTTCCTTAAAGTAAAGAAAAATTTGTCTCGTGAAAAGAAGAAGGTAAAAGAAGTGAAAGAAGAACTGTTGGTTGAAAACAAGGCAAAAAAAGACGCGTTAAAGGAAGTGGAAAAATTGATGAGGGAACTAAGCAATCAGGAAGCGGACAAACGTGAAGATATTACACGACTCCGCGAGGTCGCAAACGTGGAACGCGTCAGGTGCGACACTTTGAAAGAAGAAATTCAAAGGTTGCGGAGTATGCCAGGCCGTAAGTTTGCAGTTCTGTTTATAGATTTGTTCGGCTAGGATAGGTTTGATTAACAGCCGCTGATTGGGAAAGGAGCCCGCGCGCCTCCCTTCTCTTCTTGGTGCGGAATTAGACCGGACCCGAAAGAGCGCGGCGGAAATTGAGCCTAAGGACGTCTCAGAATGCAAATTAGGGCGCATTGTATTCCACCGCAATTACTCGTCCCACTTCATGACCCCAAATTAGCACTTGTTGGGCAGCCTTAGTATGGCCAACAAGCAAACGTTTGAGGACCCTCTTGCTTGTTTCGACTTTTGCTCTGGCTACTTGCGATTCAAAAAAGCACTTCTGTGAGAAGGCCAGACGAAGGTAAGACGACGCAAGTTCGAGATTTTGTGTGTACTGTCTTCTGCTCCCTTAGTGCATCATATGCCCCCCCCCCCACCCCCCAAGAGAAACAAAATATTGTTATAGTGAGTTTCGTGTAAAACAAACAATATAATTATGCCGTGGGGTGATTTTTGAATCCCATCTGGACAAGGATTCATGTGAACGTTTGATGTACCATTTGATCCGTGTGTCCCTGGATCCGCATTAAATCCCGGTTATCCCTAAAGAATGAATGTAATCTGACCCATTGCAGGAACAGACCTCGGTGAATGCTCCTTATTTTATCTATATTAGCTTGGAAAAAAAATGGCTGATGTAGATCCTTTTTTCGTTTTCAATGAACACA
The DNA here is from genome assembly GCA_942486035.1 of Porites lobata. Taxonomy (NCBI): domain Eukaryota; kingdom Metazoa; phylum Cnidaria; class Anthozoa; order Scleractinia; family Poritidae; genus Porites; species Porites lobata. The sequence goes on along the minus strand of CALNXK010000248.1, from coordinate 416,960 downwards.
GGCGTATTAAACTACAGAAAAGATTTCGACAGACACGGCGTTCTCTATGCCCTGGGAACAAACTTTGGTACAACTCCATGGGTGAACCCAGGTGGTAACAGCGCCTCTCCGACAAGAATAATCGCCACGCGCTCTTCTGACGAGCAGGGTGACGCAAATGATCTGCTTGAAAATCGCAGAGGGAGCTTAAGTGGAACAAGGGACGAAGACAAATCATGGTGGTGTGTAGATTTGACGGAAAAATACGCTATATATCTCACCCACTACTCCCTGCGACATGGGAGAGACAATGGAATGTCAATCATTCGTAATTGGCGCCTAGAAGGGTCGCTTGATGGACGTATTTGGAAGACACTAAAAAAGCATGACAATGATCGCGGGCTTAAGGATCCTTTCCCTTACTACACAGCCACATGGCCAGTTGACGGAGAACTGGGGGCCTTTCGGTATTTTAAAATTTTTCAGACGGGCAAGAATTCCTCAGGGAGATTTAGTATTTTTCTTTCCGGTATTGAATTGTACGGAATACTAATAGACGTAGGCAGTTAATGCCGGTATTGAATTGTATGGAGTACTCATAGACGTTGGCGGTTAACGCGTTAACAACTGTTATGGTAGCCAAAGAAAACAGCACTGGGTTTCCCGCAAAATTACGTCTGAAGAACGAGCATAACTGAAATCTCGTACTGATGACGTGCCATTAACCAGAACTGGGTAGTGCTTTTTGATTGGTTGAAATAAATTCCCCAGGCGGCACGACCAATCAGAAGCCACCCAGATCGGGGTAGTGATATGTCATCAGTACGGATTTGTGGGCGGGAAAACCAGTCGGGTGGTGTAGCGATGTGTGTCGGCTGCTTCGCATGCTGCTGTTTTGGGGAAATCTATGGAGCTTCATTTTTTGACAGGGAGAGACAATAGTTTAACTTGGCGTTGAAAAAGAAAAAAAAGAACAAAAAAGTAGCCATTTTCTTTAAGTGGCTTAAAATTTAGCCCCACTGTTTCGAACATCAAGAAAAGAAGAAAACAACTCGATCGAGTCGGCCACTTTTCACTTTCCTTAATATCTCCCATGGAGATTTCCACTGTACTTGAAAATTTAACTTTACAATCCAGCAAATTTTAAAGCGTCGTTTTCAGTTTATTTTTCAAACGTCAGAAATAACTAGTTAAAATGGAAGATTTGCCATGATATTAAGTAGTATGGTAGTGTTACTTGACTGGGCAATACGTTTCCTACGGAAACGCTAAATAGGATTATTTAAAAGGTTTCGAAAATGTTCCCGTTTTCAAAAACGCTTTTAGCTTTTTTTTTTTTAAATTTAACTTTAAATTTATAGCAAGAGTGAAATTGTTTACGCTTCATATGCGGCGGCGATTGCAATTTTAGTAATTATATAAGATATTTTTTAACATAATGGACTAAGAAAACCTTAACAGAAAGGTTTATTGCACAATTAAAGTATAAATGTTTTTCGCTGATGTTATAAGTTTTAAAAGTGTGTGTGCACTTTACTTATTGAACAAGGGCTGCCTTATTCAATGACGGATGTTTCTGAGAAGTTTTGTCACAGTCTGCTTCCATTAACACTGGCTAGGCGAAGGGGGATTAACAACATATATAGACCCAGTAAAACGCCACTGAATCGTAGCCAACAGTTACCAGCGCCGCACTTATTGACGAGATCAAGCAAAACTAACTACGAGAGAACGATTGGAGAACTGACAATTTGGCTAACAATAGACGACTGTTGAACTGTGACAATAGACTGATTGAAACGCACCAATTACTGATTACGAGTCTTCATAGCCAAGAACATCACGGCTTAACTGACAGACGACCAATAACATCGCATTATAATTGACCAATCAGACCAGTAACCAGAGTATAATACCATCAACTGACGTGACACAACTCACTTTGACTCTGAAGATGACTACCGCACAGGTTGTCGAAACGTCAGTCACTGTAAACAAAAACAGTCCTATTCAGGACTACGTTCACCCGGACGATCAAACTCAGCCTACTTTTGAAATGACTCCTGGGCTCAAACCGTTCACAGTTCATAGACCCAGTAACTTGTTGAAAATTTCGACTTAAAACTTATTACACAGCCGGCCTTTGTTGTTCAAAGGGTGGATAGCGCCGTCCTCCACCGGATAAATCACTATCCAGATTACACATCATTCCCGTCACCGAAGGCACGGTTGTTATGGCTTCGCAAGACCCCAAGAGCCCTACCAGTTCTAGCTATAGCTATCCTCCCTAATACAGAGTATGCACTATTAGCCCAGGACCAGTTGAACCTTGGTACCCTCCTTACAAAGGTATCTGATCAACAATTAGAACTGGACGTTTGTCGGCAAACGGGGTGATGACCTGTGACCGTGTGCCCGCTGGTTGTTACGCATGCCGTTGCTATTATGATTTTCTAAGTTTCAAATTTAAGGCGCAATATTTCGCTTCGGGCTGTTACCCTTGCTTTTCGCGTCTCTATTCCGGCGTCGTCGCTCTGCGCTCGCGTAGGTACTGGCCCGCAAACATTTGAGAAAAATAATGAAAAAATTAAGACTCCCTCAGTATTTGCTTTGTCACCCTTAAGCATTGGATTGTAGACAGACTGCTAGCAGTCCGCCTTTTCTCTTAAAATCCTTCCAGTTCTTAATATCTGACCCAGCGCGATTGCAAACAACGACATTACAATAGGGGATTAAGACGAGACGCTTACGCCCTCGTTTATTGCGGCGTACGGCTTCGCCGCTCGCTCGCTCAAGTGCATGAGTTATGCATGGAGTAACTTTGCAAAAAATCAGTAAATAAATAAGTAAAGAAGGGCCTGCTCGCAGTGTAATTTGATTGAGAGCAAAATTTGGATTGTTTCTTGGATTACTGATGGACATTCAGAGGCCTCTGACTTGTAAACAGTGACTGCGAGTAGCTTTAGCTACACGCAATTCCTGATCCATTTATTTCTAAAAAGAAAACTTCGCGGAAGCAACTTTTAAGACAAGACTCTCAAGAATGTGTACAGTACGAAGCATGTCCTTTGGGCAAGCCAGCTCTCACAGTTTGCGTGTCTGTGGCCACTTCTTACTCGTCAAAGTTACTGATGATTTTGTTCTAAAGAGGATGAGTTGTTAGGATTCTTGCCCGTTGGGCGAGTAAGCATTAAAAGTTACTTGGCCAGCAAGAAAATGATAGAAAATCTACTTGCCCCGGAATACTGAACGGAGCTTTTTTCGAGCCCTAAGATACCCTAAGTTCTGTATTAAGCAACTGTTCACCTTTCAGTACTGACAAACTGTTACATTTTATCGAGGACATCGCTTATTCAATGATTGCAGTTTTAATGAACGTGCTCACAAAAAACCTGAGGGTTTTACTTTTCACATCACAGGACCTGTTTCAGGAAGATCTCTTTATTCATTAATTTATTATAATCTCTCCTAATAAATTAGCTACTGAATTTGACGGGGTAAAATACCTCTCGTAAATTCAGAGACTGGATAGATTAGGTTGTTTGGTCCCAAGAAAAGAGGAAAAAGGACGATGGAGTTCTTCAGTTTTTCTGAAAGAAGCACTTGTGTCTTTTAGGATTGTAGAATCCACATTCAATCGATAAAAAAGATTTTTCAAGTATGTATATCTGCAGACTGCACACTCTCAGTAGCGTGTGCACCATCACAGTACGGCGGGGAGCCTGTTTGCTTACAGCCACAAAGGAATACCTCTGTACTACTCTGCTCGGCAACGAATCGGATCGGCCTGATTGGAGTGGCTTTGTGGCTACCATCACAGAATGGCTAAAATATTAAAATGATCAACGCTCACTGCATGCAATGTTCCATGTAAATGTAACATTGAGGTGGAATTTTAAGGACGGTAACATGTGGTCACAAATTGTACATGTATGTCTTTGTTTGAAAACATACTTTTGACAGTAATTTCGATTAGTTTCAATTCTCTTGAAACAACCATTACATTTTGATTTGTTTTATTAATACATGTACACATGTACAGTAATTTCAAGTTATCAAAATGTAAACTAGATGGGAAAAACTTAAGGATCGTTTACATCAGTGTAAAAGCATTACCTAACAGAAAACAGAAGTAGGTAAATCAATTAAGTTCTGGATATTGCAAATTTTTTTGTATTTGACCATGATAAAATTTTGCACTCTATATACTTGTACCCTTTTGTTTTCCCCTAATGAATGAAGAAGCAATAAGCAACACTTAACCTGCAGAGGCTTTCATCCCTTTTTTAATCAAAAATATTCATTTCTGAGTTGCCTTAGCCACTGTTTCAATGTGAGCCTAAGTGCGAAGCCATTGATATGAAAATGATTTCTTATTCGAATAAAAATCATTTTCACCAGAAATAGCCTAATTGAGTTGAAGCTGATTGGCTCCACCTAGTTCTAGTGTTCTGTTTCATACGCTTCCAAGCACAGGAATTGACTCATTTGGTACTCATTACCCTCTCTTAAAAACCATTCTTAAGTCAGTCTTTGAATCTCTATCAGACGGACACTTCCCTAAATGATTTTTGACTAAATGGTGATAAGTACATGTGGTCAATTATCAAGGGGTTGCCATGGAGATAATTTTCTAGTTCATACCTGTTTTTTACTCAGTCCACATTTGCACCAAGAATATTTCTTTCCTTCAACCACTTCCACCTGAAAAGGTTCCTTTGCTGCTATGATACCAACATGACAATAACGGAATGCCTGAATAAAAGTAGAACGTCACGACCATTAAGTGGCATAATAAGCAGTGGTTTCCTCATATTAAAAAAATCCCCTCAAAATTAGCAAAAAAGGACTAGTTTGAAACCATGGCAAAACTTGAGAATGCAACTATAACAATAGTGTACTGTTTCATCGACACAAGTACACAACACCCTAAAAAGGCTTCAATTCCTACACGTACCACAATACCAACTGGGATGTAAAAAAGGACCAGGAGGATCACACTGGCTGCAAATATTGACAAAATGAACTGGATTGCATTATTGCCTAGTGAAGTAATTTTAGTTGAAAAGGAGACAGGAAAAATCCCAAACTGCTGTTGCTGAAACAGTAGTATAGGTCACATAGAACTGGATTGGTGATCGGCCTACATATGTCGTTGGTTGTGTAGGGGTTAAAATTGATGAGGGTGCAGCACTCCACTTCAATTGTCAGGGTATAAGGGGTACTCCGATGTCGGGGCTACATATGTGTATGCCACCCAATAGGATATGGTTTTTGAGGGTTGTGATCCTTAAACAGGGTATAACTTTTGCTCATTTTGGCATTGTTCCCTGTGTGTTCCTTTGTCGATAAGGTATCTAAGTTGAATCAGATAAAATTAAAGAATGCAAATGCTTGGTTACATGAGAAACAAATCATCTGATAAAACTGAGCTGTTCCCTAGAGTATAAGGAAACAATTTAAGGAAAAGTTAGTGTGCAGTAATAACTTTTTGGATCCCTCCCTCCCCCCCTTGAATAGGGTGTCATTTTTTGGGTTTAGGTTTAAAAAAGGGTATCAATTTTCACTTGTCTCATCTTTAAACAGGATCAGAATTTAAGACCCTGGGGTACACTCATGTATCTGAAATTTATGAGAGTACCCCCCATCCCCCCATTCAGGGCCCAGTTGTTTAAATGGTGGATAGCACTATCCAGTGGATAAATCTTCATTCAGTGGGTAGTGCAATGCCTTCCCCAATACTTATCTGCTCAATAGTGGTTTATCCGATGGATATAAGCAGTATCCAGCTTTTGAATAACTGGGTCCTGATCTTAATACTAAGAACAAGGCTGTGCTTTAAGAAAAATTGAAGGGAGGTCAGTGCTCTGAGCCTTTAAAATCCACGGTGACCAGCATTTCATTTTCGTGAAAAAAGATTCTCTGGTTGTCCAGGAGCAAAAGTTAGATGCCAGGGACTACTGAGCACAGCTAGAGCAAAACCCTGAAAGGATACACTGTATCATGGATGCAATCTTATCTCTATTTTAATTCTAATTAATAATATTATAGTGGCTGTTTTGACAGGTAACATGGGATTTTCGTTTGCCTAAGGCTTATAATATCATTTATTTAAACAAAATGAAAACTGTACTCAAGGACAATGTGTTTTGTGCTGAACTGCAAAATTCTCTCTTTTTTTTTCAGCCCAAGCAGAGGCTTTCTTATAAGGTCATTCACTCTCATAATTCAAAAAAAAATTTTATCACTCTTGTAACCCAGGCAGTGTGTATTAGGTAATCTGAATCTATCTTGAACAAACCATACATACTGTCCTCTATGGCTGGTCTAATTATGATGAAATTGAATTTCGACCCTGCTCACCACGGAGCCTCCAGTAGCCCAGTGGCTAGAGCATTCAATCTTAAACTTGGAGGGTTGTTTCATTGAATCTGACACGTGGAGCTCAGAATTTATTTTTCTTTGCTTATTCTGTTGTTTTATTTCTCTTTCTACCAAATTATTCAGCTGGTAGTTAATTTTTAGTAAGTGCCTTACGGAGGGTACAGGTTTCCTTACCTTAAAGAGAACTAGTAACAGATGATACAATAAAAACGTGTGTACATGCATGTAACAAGATGAAGAAAAAATAATGTTAAGGATTATGCTTGACACAAATTAGATATAAACAAAGAATTAATCTTCAACGAAAATTATTAAGTAGTTGAGATAAGCCCCCTGCGCATTAGCTCTAGTACAAAGAATCAGAACATCTTTGATGCTTGGGAAATGAACCCACAACTTCTTAATTAGATTTACTATTGCAGGAATTAGCTTCAAGGTGAGAAAGGAGAGCTCGTAACTGCCCATACAGAGGTACGTCCCTTATATCACTTGTGTCATCATCAGTTCTAACAGTCAACAACAACTTTGTCTCCTAACTTGTGCAAAGAGAAGGGACCTCTCAAACCATACCAAGATGAGCATGATTCAGTCTAGGAGGCCAGGGAAAAAAGGCAAAAAGCCATGTAAAGTTGACCCAAAAATTCTGGTGAAGGTCTTGTTCCATTACCAACCCCCACTTCCATCTAATCCTACGACCCAAAAGCTTTCCCAAAAACGTTTCCACTGGAGAATTAAGCTTAGTAAATTTTCAGCAAAAAAAAAGAAAACTAATGATAATAAAATAAATACAAAATAAATAATAAATAATAAATAACTGCTGACTGTTTCTTTGAGCTAAAGAAGCTAATATTTTTCATCTAGAGCAGAAGGCGAAGAAGTGTGTAACTTACAAACAGCTTTTTGGTAAGTTTTAGTTCTTAACACCCATGCACACAGTGACTAGAAATACCTTTACTAGCTTTAAAAGTGTTTTTCCACAAAATTCCCAGGGGCTATTAAAAGGATTACCGTACATAAGGTACCAAACGGATTTCAGAGAAAATTCACTTTTGAGCATAAAATGTAACCAAATCTGGCCATGAAATGACAAATGGAGTTATAATGTACCTATCAATGTAAATCCTGTAAGGGGGGGAGTTGCGGGCAAGGGGCAGGGATTTGATGCCTGAGACTATCCCCCTGTCGGGCTTTTGATCGTGCGAAGCGACCCCGGGGTCAGGACATTTGACTTTGACCGACAGAAGCCTGGTATCAATTCAGAAGCGGTTACCAAGTCCGTCCCTCGAGGCTTTCTGAAAGTCACGCTGTTGGAGAAAGGTATGAAGTTTTCATTCGTTTTAATCACCATAATCCGATACTTTAAACTGTCATCTAAACAGATGTTTATTTTGAGAAAGGTTTTATCTTCAAGTTCCCACCTGATTGTAAAACTCGATTGAAATCGAATTCCACCATGAACGTCAGAGGATTTTTTACGGGTCACTGATCCGACCATTTCCGACATGTTGAGCAGATGTTATAAAGCATTTTACGTTTCATTAATATTATAATAGCACAGTCAATCTTCCTGGAGTGATTTTGTTGTTCAAAATAGGAGATGCTAGTGGAGAGAGAAAATACTTAATTACAGCGAGTAATTTAACGGAGCTTACGTTAACCATAAATAAAAGTAGTAAGAACGTACTTTTGAAATATTCGTTTAATTTGTTTTATATAGTGTTATAGTATTGTTTGTTTAGATTTTTTCCCCTGGGGTGGGGGCTTTTTTGACACTTTTGATCGACCTTTCGTTTCCCACCCTGGGGAATTTGATCCAAAAATTTCAAAATTTGTCAAATCCCCACCCCTTGCCTGCACTCCCCACAGTGTTTACATTGATAGGTGCATACAGGGCTCGAAATTAAAAAAATCTTCAGGTCGCCTTTTGGCGACCAACCGGAGAAATGTAGTCGCCAGATACAAATTTTTAGTCGCCAGTTTGTAATATGTAAATGACGCAGCTCATAGGTACAGGGCTTCTGATATTTTGAGCAGTAGCGGAGCCGCGAAATTCACAAAAACTCGCAAAATACCGCGAAATTCAGTAGAAATCTTATCAAACACATGTCTTTACAACATATTTGAAACTTATCTCAGCTATTGAGGCTATTTACTTGCCCTAAACTTGCAAATTTGTCTTCATACTTCGTCACTGAAACGTGCAAATAACGTCCCGAAACTACCAGGCGCAATTATGTTGCGAAAAACTGGGCACTAGCCATGATGTTAAAGGCTTTGCATAGGCTTTGCCATTAGTTCATTTCTGGAGCGTATTGTTGTTGAAAGAGCAAATGATGACCTCTGTTAGAAAAACGTTAAAACGCTGGTCTGATCGGCGCAAAGCCGATCGACATCTGACAAAATTTTCCCTCAAAAATAACCACAAAATCGGCCTTTTTTACCGATTGATTTTCGGCGAAGTTTGGCCCAAACATTCCCGCGAAAGTGCCGCAAAATCGGCCGATTTTTCCGCGAATTTGCCCCTAAAAATCCCGGGAAATTTGACTTTTTTCCGCTACCTATCAGAAGCCCAGCATAGTATGGTGCGATCCATCAGATTTGAAAACTGAATATCATGAAGTCGGTATAAATTTGGAGGTAAAGTGGCTTCGTTTATGCGTTTTGGCACATTTCAGGGGCACCCAACGATAATTTTTGGAAAATTATCTGTTCGGAAGACGATTTGAGACCTAGAATTTTCGGATCATTTTCTGTAAAATTTCTTGCTTGCCTGCCTCTCCTAGGATTTTCGAACATCAAAAAAATGGTATAATTGCCCATTTTTAACAGATTTTTACCCTAAAAAGGTCACCTAGAATTTTCGGGAGCCTTTTTTCTGGCTGAAATTTTCGAAAAGGTAAATTTTGATCCCCATAATTTTCGGATCACTATACTTTCATCTAGGAAATCCGAACGGATGAAAAATTTTTAGGGGATAAAAATAAACATTTATCTATCGTTTAAATACTAAATTACGTTCAACAATGCTATGTTTAGGTGGTTTTGAACTATATCCTCGTTGGGTGCCCCGGACATTTTTCATGATGAAAGCAAAGCAAGATAAGATGAAATGTTTGTTTTAATTTTACTCTTCTAAAATCTGGTCGCCACTTTGGCGACTAAACCAGAATTTTTAGTCGCCAAGGAGAAAATGTTAGTCGCATTGGCGACCGTATCAGTCGCAATTTCGAGCCCTGTGCATAAGTTCAGCAAAAAAAGTACTTTAGCTTGTTTGATTAAAATGGTAAACCACGCAGTTCAAAGAGAGAAAAGAAAGTGTTTAATAACATTGGGTCACACAGCACCATAACGCAACCATGGCACAGAAAAACAATTCTGAAATGCTCTTGGCAGGGCTTCTGATAGGTCGCGGGAAAAAAACGTCAAATTTCGCGGGATTTTCAGAGACAGATTCGCTGACAAAAGCGGCCGATTTCGTGGGTGTTTTGCGGAAATTTTTGGGGCTAACTTCGCCAAAAAACATTTGATAAAAAAAGGCTGATTTTGAGGGAATTTTCTGAGCAAATTTTGCTAGAAATCGATCGAATTTCGCAGCATTTTGTACGTTTTTGTGAATTTCACTGGATTTTGCAGATTTACCTAAATTTTGCGGCTCTGCTACCAGTCAAGTATCAGAAGCCAGATCCTGGACTACCAGAAAATCTTAGTTTTTTAATAGAAATCCTATGCTGGGCACCGTGGATTCACTGACTCAGGGCACCAGACTCCCTTTAATTTTCCTTAGAGCACAGCCTTGTGAAAATGGAAGTGCTAGTGTCATCTTGTAAAAAATAATTGCCAAATCCAGTATCCCATTCATTCACAATTATTACAATCTAGAATATGACTCCCTTTCTCTGTTAAAAGGCTGAATGCGCTCCCCCCCTCTCCCTCATGGAATGTAAATTACGGGAGGGGGCTGTACTAGTTTCATGTACATTTGTTCGTCTGATTGGCTTGAACTCATTGAGCCTGTGTACAAATGCTCCCTCCCCTCGAAAAAAAAAAAAATTCCAAGTAATGGATGTCTCCCTCCCCGGTTTTTTTTTCGGGGAGGGGTATCTGCACACAGGGTAGAACTCATCTGCTTATGAATGTATTTTAAACTATAAACAGAGTCTAGACGTATGCATTATAAAACTGTGAGGGCGTGCGGATACCTTACCAAAGTTGGCACCACCCACCCCTGCTGATTTACCCCGCCCCTACCCTTTGAGGAAGCCTATGACTGGCTGAAGCCGGCCCTGCTAACTACGTACCTAGAATTATACAACTTCGGGGAGACATAAAAAGAAGAACGAACGTATCTGAGTATTGCAGCCGTACTGATGAATCCACTGCAGCACCCGGCCGCCAGGCCGTTAAAAATTATGTAACATCTGACACCATTTTGTTCTGGACTGACAAACGTCCTATTTTTTAAAAGAATATATATTTTTTACCTGCTGCACTTGAGAACTGAATCGCAGATTGACCAGTAGCTGCCTTGAATTTCTAAGAAGCAAAGCCATTGCGTTAGAAAAATTTGAGAACGGCGCGAAGACGATCGACTCTGCAAAACTCTGGCTGCGAGGAGGTGATCGTGCGCCTTAAAAATTAATGGTCAGCGAAATTTCTTAAATTCAAAGCGCCCTGCATGTACACTTCGTATAGTTTCGCAACTGAGCAGGCTTTAATCCAATATGGCGGATTAGCAGCAGACTGTGAGCAACCGATGTATAACCCCGACTTAAAACACTTATAAGAAGAACTCACTTTTGCAATGGAGTTGAGCCGCGTAGCCACTGAGGGGGTCAGCCTCTGCGGTGATTCGACTCGAGTGGGAGATCGCGCTTTTCGAAATCTGATTCAGGTTACTATGGACATTTTGCTGATGAAAAAGAACGAAGAATCTCTTAAAAGTCAGTAGCTTTATTATTTGTTATTTTTTAATGTCGATACAACATCTTAAGTTAGTAGCTGATCACGGTTAGGTTAACATTATTTACTGCCTCTTTAAAATACACCCAGTTTTAAATCTACAATACTCGTTCAATTTTCGTTGAAACGCGTTATGTATATAATAAGACTGAAACTGAGGATTATTCAAGTCACGCTTTCTCAACCAACTAGTCTAAATTTTTCCGTGTGTTATTTTTTTCTTCTTCCCCAATGTTGAGAATTTGCGGTTGGCTAGGTAATACGTGAATCAACACTGGGGAGGGAGACTAAGATGACAAGGGTTTCAATAAATGTGACGAGCTGAGTACATGTACTTTAGGTGGGAAAGTGTTGTCCATCTTTTTCCTTGCGCTGCCTTATGTATCAGTCAAATTCAGTTGCACCCATGCCCCTCCCCCCAGGCTAACCCCCAGGTATTGTTTTGTTCTTCTCGGATGGGAAATCCCGGGGGAAGGGACACTTAAACAGTCAAATAAATGTACAATGTACCCTGCGGTGACGACAAAAAGTGGAGGGTGAATGCTCCAACCCCTGTATCACCCCCAATCAATACAGTGTACTGTAGCAGCTCTCATCCATTGCACAGTGGATTAGGGTTACTTACAGCATTTCTTATATGCAGTAACCAAAAAATACGTGCTCGACTCACATTGCCTACTCTTGATCTCACTACTAAAAAATAAAAATTAGTCCTTGCCAAAAAGCCAAGCTGCTTATCTTTTGTAGTTCAAGTCAGAAACCATGTGCTTGTGAAAAGCCTAGGGGTGCGTGGGCCCAGGGTTGGCAAATGCCCAACCCCTGGGCTGGGCTGTTAGTCCCCCATGTCTTCAAATATTAAGAATTGATAGGGAAGGGATGATAGATGACATCATAATGAATGGTACATGATGTCATTTGTGCAAAAAATACCTGTTGACTCCAATCGTCACAAATTTGCGATGACACTGACAAAACGCACGAAAAAGTTATAATTTTATTTGAATAATATTTGAGCTGATTGGTCTATTATTATTACAATGGCATGCCAAAGTTTATCAAGAAATGCTCAATGTTAACATTAAAATAGCTCAAACAATGCAAAATATTTGAAATTTAGCCTGTGAACAGGTTCTCTGTTCACACGGTATTTGAAGTTTTATTGTTTGAAAGTCGAGTCTGCTGAAGAAATAGAAAGCTTCGGCGATTATCCGGGAGATTTCAGACTCTAATCTGGAGACCAGGAGAAACGGTCCAAAATCTGGAGTCTCCTGGATCATCCTGGAGAGTTGACAGCACTGCCTGGGCTACACTACACTTAGGAACTGGCAAAATTAATGCCCTGTAGTTGCCTTGGGGGATGGGTGAGTGCAGCTGCCAGGAATTGACTGATGCAAGTCATTATTGACTTCCAGAAACTAACGGATTATTCCCTGTTCCTCTGCATCTCAACTTGCTCCCATGGACAGAGCTGCAAAGATACACCAATGTGATCTTGAGATTACAAATCAATATAATGAAACATGCTTCAACATCACATGGACAAATTTTGTAAGGTCACAGTCTTTAATATTCCTTAAATGTATTTTAGCCTTTGTAATAATGGTCTACAAATTATGACACTTGTCAACAGTAAAACAGGCTTATGTACATGTACAGTGTATCAGCTAGAAAAACAATGTAATAGTCCAGTTGCGAATTAAAAATTACTGCTGAACATAATCATTAACGACACATTCATACAGGGTTAGCCTCGACATAGGGTAAAATATTCAGAAATTCTGGCAAGTAAGTGTTTGAAATTTGAATATACACTATAGACAGAGTAATAAACAGGTCTTTTTCTCGTTGGAATTTGTGAATATATTACTTCAGATTGAGGCTAACGCTGTAAAAAACATGCATCTTCACTTCTTTAATTTAGCGGTCATAGTGAACTGGAAAATGGACTATTACATGACATAGCTTTGCAGAAACAGGCGTAGTAGTTAAGAGGTCACCACTTTGAATGGTAAAACAGGAGAAAATAGCAGGAAAGTAAATCAAAGTGGCACCTCCTGTGGATTCATAAAAGTCATTTTCATTTTGGTTTCATATTTTCCTTCTCATATGCAGTAGAAGGGTTGCATGTAGATTGGAGAAAATTAATGTGTTGCTCTTTTTGAATGTATCATGGCCCCATAGTGTTTGGTGATCTGTATCATATTGTCGGAAAATTTAAAGTATCATTGCAGCTCTCTTCAGTGGTTTCACATTGGTAGTCATTTTAATTGGTTGAGGTGTGATCATGAATGACTGTGTTTGTATTAATTAGAAAACTTGTATTGATAGTTGAGCAGTTGTGATGTTTTAACCTGTAAATACATGTACTTGCTTTAGGTGATGAGGATGTTGCCAGTGTTGATGCTGCAGCATTGAAGCAGGCCTATGCTGGTTTAGTTACCCTGATATTAGAGGCCGTGAAGATGGATTGTGATTCACCCAGCATAAGTTAGCTACACCAGCTGTATATTGCTTTGTGCAGTCAGACATCAGAGAGATATTTTACAACAGTCTTAACATTAATTGGCTAGCCTGCATTGATTGTGATTCACCCAGCAGAAGGTAGCTACACCATATATTACTTTGTGCAGTAAAGCATCAGCGGTGTATGACATTTGCAGACTGCAGACTGCAGACTGCATGAGGCAGCAAGACTGTAAATTGAATGAAACCAAAAATATCATAATAAAGGTGGCGTCATCATCAACATTACCTTGTTCCGAGAAGTACATGTAAGGCCTAGAAGCGAAGTTTATATTTTTCACGCAAATAACACAGACCTGATTCCTGAAGGAGTTGTTGGCTGTTCTTCTCGTATTGAATTAGAGCAGAATAATGTCTGCGGATGTCACAAACTCGCTAATGAATCCATAGCAACAGGTTAGCAATTTAGCCTGCACCACAGACGAAACCAAACTCTGGTTATATGAAGTCTGTCTGTGAAACAGCGCCGGAATCCTTATTCTATGGGGGGCCCACCTGTGTACTAGGATTTGAGTATGAGCAATGATTGGCCTGTTAAAAAAGCCATTGTCGATTTGCCAATTTAGAAATTCAAAATGCACTTCCGGAAATTCGTCGAGTCCAGGTAGGATCTGTTCGGTTTAGATTATTTGGCATATCCTTAAGTACTGCTAAGATGAAATACGTCATTTAAAAGGTGTTAAATGTCCATGATCTATGCTAGTTGTTTTTGTCGACGTACCTGTAGTGAGCACAAAGTGCTCGCAATCTAAACACTTTTTTTTACAGAAGACTACTATTTAGACAGGCATTAGTGGGCATTGCTACTTCTCATTATCGATTGACAATAATCAAAGAAGAATAAAGAATCAACGCAATTAATGATATGCCGGGTGAGTCAATAAAGAGTCGCGTCGGTGAAGAATAGCCAACAGCATCTTGGAAATGAGGCCAATGTAACTTTGCACAAAAATATCAACCTTGTTCCCAGGCTACTTTCTCACTTTCACACGATCTTATATTTTTGATGGTGTCACCTTTATTATTAATTTACAATCTGCAATCTGTGGTCTGCAGTCTGCAGTTTGCGGTCTGCAGTCTGCAGTCTGCAGTCTGCAGTCTGCAGTCTGCAGTCTGCAGTCTGTGGTCTGCGGTCTGCAGTCTGCAGTCTGCAGTCTGCGGTCTGCAGTCTGCAGTGTGCAAATGTCATACACTGCGTCTAGAAAGCAGTTAATCTCATACCCTAATTCTAATGGCTTTATTTAAAAGCACAATCTGTTGTTACATGTAAATATTTCATGTGTTCATTCTTTGTTTCAGTTCTCTACTTGAAGACTGCAAGTGGGGAAGTGATAGAATAGACTATTTTTCAAAGCACTTTCTGGTATGAACTAAACATGTTCTGTTTGTTTTTCTTAGTTTTTAACTTTTCAATGGCATAATTTGCCCCTCCATTTGTCTTATTATTATTATTATTATTTGTTTTATTATTGTTATTTATTTTCAGAAGTAATAATGTTAGACTGCCAACAAACTTTTCCCTGGTTATGCAAAGCAATGCCATAAATTGAATTTTAAGAAAGATCTACATGTGGGTTAAATTACCAACAGAGAAAAATAATAGATCAAGAGAGGAAACCAATACCAGTAGTATCAATATACAGTGGAATCTCGATAAAACTATACAGTGTACAATGAAGCCCTTGGTAGAGCAAATGATTATTTTTCTTCACCCCTTCAGTAGACTTAATAGTAAACTGTATGAAAATAACCTTGATAAAAAAAAAAAATTAAAATGAACAAATTTGCCAGTCCCTTCTTTACCATGTATATTATCAAGGTTTCACTGTAATACTATTGGGATGAGAGATCTGACTTTCCAGTTGTTTTATACAATATTCTCTACAAAGAATGATGTTGATACTCCACCTAGAGATTAAGACAAAGTCTTCCAATATTTTATAAACTTAGATCACTCTGAGTTGTGAACATATTTACTGTTTCTCTGGGACAAGGCAGATAAACAACATTTTAGTTGAAGGGGAGAGGGGCTGGAGACGGAGGAGGGGGAATTTGGATAATAAATGTACATTGTTATGATTTCAAATTCAAAATTAGAAAAATACATTCACTTTTTTTATAGGAGTGTAAGCCAGAGTTGGAGGCCCTTCTTGCAGGGTAATCTTGTTATCCTGAGTCGATCCCTGGGCAGTGTTTTAGAGAAAGAAACAATACACATTTCTATAGACTATGTACATTATAATTTTAATTCAAATGAAACTGCTTTTTTGTTGATCTGGTACAAACAAGTTACACTGTTAATTGTTTGCAATGGCATATTTTAAAATTTCTGTTGTGCTGCAGGAATTGTACTTATACACTGATCTTGTACACTGTACATGTAAATCCTTCTCATGCTGTATGGTACAACAATAACCGACCTGTAGGTAGAGATTTTGAAGTGGGGATGCTTGTTTTACTCTGTGAAACAGGGTTGTGTACTCGTTATAATCAAAATCAGCCACCCCTCCCCTCCCCTTAGAAAAGAGGGAAAGGTTGAGATGAACAGATTTTGTGGCTTTGTGTCTGATGCCCTTTTACAAAAGGAACAACCAAGTAGTACGAGTAGTACACAAACCTCGTGTTAATAGTTTGCAAACTCTTCCCAATTTTAATTTTTGACAAGGATTAAAATAATCCTCTCAAAGCTGTCATGTATTTTAGTTTCCGTAGTTAAAACAAGCTGTTATGTCAATCAAAAGGGACAGGAATTTGTTATCTAACCACGGTCCCGTCAACTTAACTTACTGTTCAGTAGTAATTTGTGTGGTACCTGCAGACTTACAAATTGTTCTACAGTGGAACCTCGATATAGCAAACCTCTGTATAACGAAGTCCTCGATATAGAAGGGACTGTAAGCAGTGACAACAGCAAAGGCATCGGCGACACGAGAGCCCTCAGGGTAAACCCAAACCAATGCGCATGTCTGGCGTGAAAAACATCTGCCGTTGCTGTCGCTTCAGAACGTGAGAATTGGTGTTTTGCTGTTGAGACAACACGTGAGTACTAAACCTCAGTTTTCCTAAAAATTTGGCATAAAGCAGCTTCTGGGAAAACTAAAAGTACTCTGAATACTTTTTTGGCCTGAAAATATTTAACAATTATTCCTCGAGCCCGAAGATGGGCTCTGAGTCAATAGCCCATGAGGCCAAGGGCCGAATCGGCTATTGACTCAGAGGCCATGAGGGCTAGAGGAATAATTGTTTTAGTAAAATCCAACTAGTTGGTTAAAAATATCGAGAACAAAAAAAAAATTAGCTAGTTAAATCTAGACTTTAATCCCTTTTTGCCGCCAAAAAGCCCTTGCTTTTCGCTATAGTGGGCTATAACATATAGCCTAGTAGTAGCTCAACCAATCAGAACACAGCATTGATGAAAGACCACTAGTTGGATTTTACTAAAGAGGTTTACACTAGTCATATTTAGCTGCGTGAGAAAAAAACACCTGAGATGCGTGAATGAAGACTGAAGCGAGGCCAGTTTGTCCGAAAACGTGAATATTGAAGCTGCCCCGAGAGCTCTTCCTCGGTCAAAAATCATCTTTCGATCTATGGTCTCCTCTGAAGTTTTATGAAGTAAGCATTTATCCCTTCATTTTATTTATTTATTTGGTTATTTTACTTTAAAGCTTATTTTCAATACTACTCCCTTTGCTTCGTTTGTTCCGCTATCTCGATGATCTTTTATATGTTCTAAACCAACAACGGCATCCAGTTTCATTTTAGACTGATCGTTTCTTTTTTATTCTGACTTACATGTAATAAACTGCGGGTTTGGCAGACTTGACTGATTTGAGTGCAGAATCGTTGATAAAACTATCACTTCGATTAAGAATTGGATGTAATTATGTGATCACTGTGCTAGGGCAAACGCGGTTTTGTATGTTTTTATTTCATTATCATGAGTAGATATTTTCGTACATGTTATATCTGGATTCAGACTTAAGTTTGTTTCTGCAAAAAAAGTTCTTCGCTGAGTGTCCATTGCTCGCTTGAAATGACTTACAGACAAAACTTGTCATAATGTCTTGCCGTGTTTATTATATCAGACAAGACCTTGTCCTCTATCATCTGCCAGCCTGCCTAGCAGGCGCCGGTTTGTGTTTTTTAGGGGGAAGGAAGAAATCTTGAGGACGCGCGAGGGGAGAAAAAGAGAGGAGGCGCCTTTCCCTTCGCGTGTTCCCTCGCGCGGCCTTTAAAAAAGTAACCGGCGCCTGCTACGCAGGCTAATCATCTGCTCGAAATGGTGATTCCTGGCCGCCTTCTAAAGAAGAAACGAAGATGAAAAAAAGAGCTCTTCTCACAAGAAGTACTGAATTTGCTTTTTTCGCGCTGCTTATTAACTGCTCATAATTCGCGATGTCTGTGAGACCAAACCGCGTTATCTTCCCAGTCTCTTTCACGGTGTCGCCGTCGCCGTTTCCGTTGCTGTTGCCGTTGTCTGTGTTTAAAGTCCCTAAGGAACCATCTGCCCCAGCTATAGGAAAATGTATGGAAAAGAACCTCAATATAACGAAACCTCCTTTTAGCGAACGCTTTGGCCAGTTCCTATGCCCTTTGTTAAAAGTAGTATAGGGCGCACCGAATTATCCTTATTTTTGGGGGGGAATCTCATTAAGGTGGGGGGGGAATAAATTAACGTTGCTGACGTCATAACCTTTTGTCTTGATCTCATGAATAAAATGCGCAGGAATCTCATTAACTTGCGGTGGAATCTCATTAAGTATATCCAGTTTGACGGGTTTATCAATGATGTCATGTTCTATTTTTATCTTGTGGCGGTCATGGTTGGTATAACCGGTTTGACAGGATTTAGTTATTTTCGGAAGATGATGTCATATGTATTCCAGGGTACTATGATGTCATAGTTGTTTTGAATACTTCAATAGGAACAATAGGCTTGCCTAGACTTGCCCGGGATCTTTTAACCCTGATTGGATAGTAAACAATCTATTATGTGTTTAACATAAAAGCGCTCTTTCCCTTCAGTATTTCATTCTCGCAATCGCTTTGCTAAGGAAAAAGTCTTACTATCAGCAATATTTTTTAAAACATTGCTCCAAACATGCAAGTCGAATCGAGCTGTAAACTTGTCTGACTATTACAGAACTGTTTTCTCCTTTCTATCTCGAGGACATGAAAAACTATTGAAGTCTCAACGTTTCACGCACGGTTAATCAGGTAATTATGCGAGTTCACAACCCCAAAGTTGAATACAAATTATCTCTACAGGAAAGACCCAAGGGAGAGAATCTTGACGTATTATTATAAAACAAATAACTGAACAAGGATCAATTAAAACACGCGACTCATATTTGCTAGCAATAAAAACACAAGAGAGATACCGTTTTAAAAAACTTTATTAAAAACCAGTGACAAAAAGAGTCAAATACACAGGAATGGAAATTAATTAATCTTCATCTTCGCCCATGGAGTACTTGTAAGGTTTGAATTTCTTATGCCGACGTTTCTTCAGCTGTTTGCCATGAGATTTATGATCATCCAAATAATTTACAAATTGAATCCGACGCCTTTTGCGCTTCGGGCCTTGTGGTGATGGGGTTTCTACTGTAGGAGGAGGGGTCAGGAAAGCAGGATTTAAGGGTGGTGGAGGGGTGAGGCTTTCTTTGTCAGGTTTTTGAGAGATAGCCGCTTGTGTTAATTCAGGTGTTACATTAAAGGGGTTGAGGGGAGTCGAGAATGCTGTCGTTGCTGTCGAAGAATCTTGTGTCCTTGATGTTAAGTCTGGAACAGTGCTGATTATTTCTTCCGGTCGTGTTCTTGTACTTAATTGTTCTTTAAAAGCCAGGTATCTGTTTTGCAACTGAAGGTATCGTTTAGCTTTTTCTTCGTCCCGAAGATCGTTTCGAGAAAGGACGTCATCCATGTTGTCTTGTATTTCTTGCATAGCTGGAAGAAGTGGGATAGGTGAAAGATTTTGCTGCTTCAGATATTTTAGAACCTCTTGAGGAATATTTTCTTGAAACCCTGCTTGGTTAAAGCCTTCTTCACTGGGCAGGACGTTTGTTCGCAGTCGACAATTATCTTGGGTAGTAGTTTTCAGATCAATCAACAGATAACCAAAAGGTCTTTTTACAGCCTCTTCGTACTGATTTAAAAAGAAATCCGTCTGCCCGGGATACATTTGCTTCGCCAGAGTCAGGATTTGCAATTTGTCTCGTGGATTCTTGAATAACACCAGATAATGGCTGTTTAGGCTTATGCTGCGACTACCTTTCCCCTGATGAAATAGATTCTGCACGATATAAATCACGCTCAGATTGCGATGATGAGAACCACGAGTAAAAAGGTTCACAATCCGCTTGTCTTTACTGGCATCAATCATCTGATCATCAAACACGATCAGATTCCGTTTGTTCACATCAAAATAGGAATCCTGCTCCAAAGCCGTAGGAATTCCCTTAACGAATTCAATGTGTGGCATGGCGACTAACATTTGTGTATACGTTGGCTGCCATTGTGAATAACACCAAACGATCCTCTCCAGGGGAGGGCAAATTGTCTCTGAAGCTTGTTGCAATAGCGATCGAACCCAGGCCGTTTTTCCGGAACCGGTCATTCCGGCAATCATGGAGGTGAAAGGGTGCTCGAAGCGAAACCGCTGACATTTCTGTGAAAACGGAACTGTTTGAAATGGTGTGAGACCGACATTGTGGTGTTTAGACATCACGTGCCTTTGCATATTATCTTTTCTACTAAATGATTTTTCGCAAACGGAACAGAACCAACTCATGTCAGCTCAGGAGCAAAATGTAGACTGAGAAAGGTAGAATGTTGCGCATTTATATAGGTTTTCAGGCCATAAAATTCTATTGTTTTCCTCAACCAAAACCACCACTACCACCACCACATTTCTGTTGTTTTCTTTCCTCCTCCTCCTCCTCCTCCTCCTCATTCTATTGTTTTTCCTCCTTCTCCTCCTCCTCCTCCTCCTCCTCCTCCTCCTCCTCATTCTATTGTTTTTCCTCCTTCTCCTCCTCCTCCTCCTCCTCCTCCTCCTCATTCTCCTAATCCTCCTCCTTCTCCTCCTCCTCCTCCTCCTCCTCCTCATTTCTATTGTTTTTCCTCCTCCTCCTCCTCCTCCTCCTCCTCCTCATTCTCCTCATCCTCCTCCTTCTCCTCCTCCTCCTCCTCCTCCTCCTCCCCCTCCTCCTCATTCTATTGTTTTTCCTCCTCCTCCTCCTCCTCCTCATTCTATTGTTTTTCCTCCTCCTCATTTCTATTGTTTTTCCTCCTCCTCCTCTTCATCCTCCTCCTCCTCCTTCTCATTTCTATTGTTTTTCCTCCTCCTCCCCCTCCTCCTCCTCCTCCTCATTCTATTGTTTTCTATCCTTCGCCCACTCGTTTCATTTTATTTATTTATTTTTTTCTCCACGTGATTCTATAAAAGACTGCCAACTGCCATCTTTAGTTCACTTTGAAGCAATGTCTCGTGTAGTGAACAACAATCGTGGTTTTCTTCAGCTCTTAGCTGATTGCCCTCCTTATCAGCGCCAGTTTCTTTTACGGACAGCTACTCCGCAACAACTACATGCACTAGTCCAAGTCTTATACAATATACTTAAGGAATACATTCTTATCCCCGAAGAAAATAAGCGGAACGTGTTGCCATATAAGGATGCTCTAGTCAACCTAGCAAAAACAAATGTCCCTTACAAAACAAAGAAGCGAATCCTTGTACAAGAGGGTGATGGTTTCATTCAAGACCTATTGGTACCTGCTGTTACAAGTCTAGGATTTCTAATGCTATAAAAGAGGTGACGCATCGTTAGGTTGATCATTCGAACCTAAGTCTGTCACGGGTTCTCATCAAAAATGAAGAGAAAGATAGATTTGGTTGAAGAAGAAGAACACGAGAGTGAACATGAAGAAAGCGAAAGTTCTGGTGATGAAAGCGAGGATGAAGAACCAAGAAAAAAAGAAGAACCAAGAATAAAAGATGTTTTGAGTCATCTTTCCCGAGCAGTGTCGGAAAAGCGTGCTTCTGATTTGCTGCATAGTATGGCCGCGTCCAAAGATATTCTTTTCTGGACCCCCAGCGGACAATTAGTTCGAAATAAACGCACTATTCCCGTCACAAACATCGCTGAGCTAGTTGAGTATGTGTTACTCCCTCATAACAATGAGGTTACCAAGCCTCGTGCGCTGAATACGTTTCTAGATGGACTTGCAGAGTTAGGAATCGATAAGGGTTTAATCAAGAACAAAAAGTTATTAAGTGATTTAATAGAAAAGGAAAAAGGCTACCAAAATGTAGAAAATACTTCCGATAATGAGAGTAATAATGAGGAGAGTTCATCGGATATTGAAAATCAGGAGGAGGAGGAGGAGGAGGAAGTGGCTTCTGAGAATGGCGTTGAAACTGAAGGCACCCAAGAGAGCGACAACGACACTGAAAACGACAGTCAGGAGATAGAAAGTAGTAACCCTGAAACGTCCACCACCTTTCACTCTAAACGTCCCTGTGAACACTGCGAGAACTCTAATGTGTACGGGACATTGATCATGAAATGTCCTAAATGCCTTTGGCACGATTACTACACGATTTGTCCTATATGCGATCACCAGATCCCCGAGGAGAGAAAATACATGAAAGAGGGCTTTCTTCGATGTCACGATTGCGGAGCATTACACACAAAAACGCGAAGACGTTGGAAACCAATTTCTATTCCCCTTCTACAGAGGAGAACGAAGATGAAGATTAATTAATTTCCATTCCTGTGTATTTGACTCTTTTTGTTTTTAATAAAGTTTTTTAATACGGTATCTCTCTTGTGTTTTTATTGCTAGCAATTATGAGTCGCGTGTTTAATCAATTGATCCTTGTTAAGTTATTTGTTTTATAATAATACGTCAATATGGTCCCTTGAGGTTTTTCCTGTAGAGCTAATTTGTATTCAACTTTGGGCTTGTGAACTCGCATAATTACCTAACTAATGACGCGTGAAACGTTGAGACTTCAATAGTTTTTCATTTCCTCGAGATAGAAAGGAGAAAACAGTTCTGTAATAGTCAGACAAACTTGAAATAAAGCGTTTTCAGCTCCCCTTTGTGTATGTCTTGTTTATATATATCCGAGTTTTAGCGCTAAATAAGAAAAAGGAAGCTGTTTCTCGCGTTGCTAGGTGATTGCTCTTATTTTCCTTTTAATTAAGTTACTTACCGGGCAAGTCTAGGCAAGCCTATTGTTCCTATTGTAGTAGAGAAACACTCATTAGTAAACCTATACCGAATTAGTATGCAGGGCGACACTTAATTAGTATGCAGGAAATCCAAATTAGTATGCGGGAAGGCAGTGAGCAGGCTTTTATGCCGTTCAAACAAAAAATACGGCAACCAACCAGAATGCTTCGTCAAACGAGACAGCCAATGAGCGTCTTTCTAATTCCGGTCAACCAATCAAGACAACTATGACATCATAGTACCCCGGAATACATAAACATCATCTTCCAAAAATAACTAACCTGTCAAACCGGTTATACCAACCATGACCGCCACAAGATAAAAATAGCCCATGACGTCATTGATAAACCCGTCAAACTGGATATACTCCTCCTCCTCCTCCTCCTCGTCCTCCTCATTTTGATTGTTTTCCCCCCCTCCTCCACCTCCACCACCACATTTCTAGTTTTCCCTCCACCACCACCAACACCACCACATTTCTATTGTTTTCCCTCCACCACCACCACCACCACCACCACATTTCTATTGTTTTCCCTCCACCACCGCCACCACATTTTTATTGTTCCCTCCTTGAGTTTGGCCTTTTAGGCCTGATTTTGGCCTCTTTGGCCTTTTGAGGGAAACAATGAAAATGTGGTGGCGGTGGTGGTGGTGGTGGTGGTGGTGGAGGGAAAACAATAGAAATGTGGTGGCGGTGGTGGCGGTGGTGGTGTTGGTGGTGTTAGGACAATCACAGCAGCAGGAAATAGGACTTGCATAATCACATTACGCCTCCGTGATTTTAAGTCACAGACAAGTTTAGAATGCTTCGTCAAACGAGACAGCCAATGAGCGTCTTTCAAATTCCGATCAACCAATCAAAACAACTATGACATCATAGTACCCCGGAATACATATGACATCATCTTCCGAAAATAACTAAAACCTGTCAAACCGGTTATACCAACCATGACCGCCACAAAATAAAAATAGCACATGACCTTATCTTTATGAGATTCCTGCGCATTTTATTCATGAGATCAAGACAATAGCCTATGACGTCAGCGACGTTAATTTATTCCCCCCCCCACCTTAATGAGATTCCCCCCCAAAAATAAGGATAATTCGGTGCGCCCTATACTACTGTTAAATCGAGGTTCCACTGTATAATGTACGTTCTTGCCTTTATTGATAGGAGGGAAAATACTTGATGTGTTACGTTACTTCCACTTATCCAAATCATTGAGGGGTAAGAGAATCTCTAGGAGTGTAATAGGTCATTGGCATTGTTAACTCCTTCATCTTTTCTCATGGGTTATGACTTTGCTGAAAGAGGGCGCTTTGTTTGTCCAATTCGTACCCATCCTTGGAGGGCAGGTGTATACCCAACCCTTTTGAGCAGGCTTCTACCCAATAACGCTGAAAAAACAAAAACCAAACCAAACAAGAAAGTTAAATTAGTAGCACTAGAGAATTGTTATCCTAGGAAAATATACTGAGTGAATACTCAAATTAAATGCGTTTAACTGTAGGACTGGAAGTTCATTTCCTCATATTGTTGATGTGGACTGGAGATTGGATTACTATATAAAGGTACATGTCATTTGTTCTTCAAAACCGAAATTTATGTTTAATTGCTGTTAAATAAGGTTCTTTCTCCCTTTTCTTTCGTCTCTTAAATGCATTTTAACTGAAATAACGTGAGTTAAATGCAGTTTAAAGAAGTGCTAGCAGTCCATGGTCCATTGGTATGTGCGTACCCAATAGTTTGCTACTATCTCATTAATTTTGATGTAGTGGCGTATGAAGTTTTCTTTGTGCAGGGTATTTCCTGCAACGAAATTTCCTTCAGCCAGGTTCTCCCCACCTCCCCTCGCCTTTGTTCTTTCTCCAGCAATATTTTCAGTTCAATGGATGCCTGTTTTGTGCTGTGGAGGCTCATGGCAGGGTTCCACTATTATGTCAGCTATGGAGTTGCTATTCAATCTACGGACTGGCTAGTGCCAAAAGTAGAAGTCCATTTATCGATGCAGTTGTTAACCCTTCGTAATATTAATGAATAAGAATTATGGACTTAATTCTTGTCCCCAAACCCTTTACATTCCTCAACACCTATAATTTATAATACTGTACGATGAAGTGATTAGTAATTACATGTATTACAGTCAAACCAGGTCAAGCGTTCCCGTCGCTAACGAACTAATGAATTCATTCACGGAAAAATGGTTTCGTTTGTTGATTCAATAATCCATTCTTAAAATGAACAATCCAATAGTCATATTTAGCCTTGATTCCATAATCGAATGTTGATTCGATTACTGTTTTTTGAAAAATTACACTTTCCACAAGTTGACCTCAGAATTTTGTTTTTTCCTCTTTTTTTTCTGAGAGTCGAGTGCTGGCGAGTTCTGAAGTTCAAACCCAAACAAACTGTTACATGTACGCCAGTGCAACAGACCTAGGCCTGACCTCTTAGAAAACACGACGGTCAAACTGAGGTCAGTGTATGTGCGGTGATTGGTGGATTTCGATCCTCGGCTTTTGTCAGTTTCTTTGCGTTTGCGGTCTGTCTATTCTAGCTTTTATTTTGATTAAAGGCAATGAAAAACGCAATCGTAAACGGCAGGAAAAGGGAAGCAGATACGATTGAACACAACAGACAAGAATAAAGAACAGGTAGATTTTGTTCATAAACCAAATCAACATTTGATTATTGAATCGAGGTACAATTTGACCGTTGGATTATTCATTTTATGAATGGATTATTGAATCAACAAACGAAATCATTTTTGCATTAATGAATTCATTAGTTTGTTAGCGACGGGAACGCTTGACCTGGTTTGACTGTAATGTATGTTTGTTTTGCACATAGAATAACCAGATGGACAAAGTGAATAAACCTACCTATCTTATCACACTTAAGACTGAGGTACGACTTCACTATTCGCTGACTATTCTCAAGCTCTCAAGCAAGCTCTCGGGGGCGCTCTGACGGCAGGGTGGGAGAAGGAAGGAGAGCTTGCAACTGCGTCTCTGGAATTTCAATTCCGCCTCTAATTCCCTTGTGGCTTCCCGTCGACTGAGCTGTGAGATTTGCTCAGACCACCCACTAGCCAGGGGCACCCAACGAGAATATAGTTCAAAACTACTTAAACATAGCATTGTTAAACGTATAGATATAGGCATATTTTTATCCCCTAAAAATTTTTCATCTGTTCGGATTTCCTAGCTGAAAGTCTAGTGATTCGAAAATTATAGGGATCAAAACTTACCTTTTCGAAAATTTAAGCAAGAAATTTTACGACAAATGTTCCGAAATGTTCTCAAATCGTCTTCCGGTCAGATATTTTCCGAAAATGGACGTTTGGTGCCCCTGACTAGCTATAGTTGTACACACTGCACACTGCTTCTTTCGGGAGCTCCTAACTAACCTGAGATCAGGCGTTATTTTTTTTTTTGCTTCTTTGGCCCGAGAGGGAAAAAATTAACGCCCTCTTCCCAAAAGCAGTTTACAGAGATAAAGGGAGAGGGCATGATCGCAGGCTATATTCCAAGTATCGAAATCCCGCTCGGCAGTCTTTTAAAAGAGGGGCAAATAGTGTTTAGTTCATAAAGTTCTGTATGTAAATGTGACTTTTATCATTTCATCTTGTGGGGTGAGGTTGGGTTACGTATTCCCCTGTTCTGAATGTCAAACCCGTCGTTTCACGTATTGTGAGGAGGAAACCATGTGCCTGTTGGCGTTTTACCTATTGTATTACACTTTCGCTTGTCTTCTTCGTCACTTTCAAGGTTTTAACCTGTCTTTGAGTCGTGTGGAGCCATTTCATCTGTCTTGTGCCGCAGTTTCAAGGCCATGTCGCTTGTCGGAATTTCACCTTAACAAGGCGTCCTATTTATTTTAAGTAAACGAGGTTTCAAAAACCAGGATAGAAAAATTATTAGCAATACACAAGCTTTCGATTCCATCACGGAATCCTTATCAAGTGATGGAGTTGGACGTTTGCTCACGTGATTTCATTGACAAAACGTCCCGGTAGATCTCAGGGAGCTTGTAATTTAGGCATCCTTAGTTTTGTATCATTATTATTTTTTAAACATCTTTTGCCGAATTTAAATAAGTTTTGATTGATTGAACTTCTTTTAAATCTTGTCCTGTCATGATTCATTATAACGCCCTTATCAGTTATCTTCTTTGGCGAGGCACCGTAAATTTTACTGACAGCGCTAATAACGTATTATTCGGCTTACATGTGCTTGAATATTGGTCAGTGGTCCAATTTCCTTGGTTCTAAAAACTTTAAAAGACCTGAAACCATTGAGATACGTACATTTTGACAAGTTATTTTTCCAGCTTTTAAAGTGACTTTTTCGTTGTTTAGGAAGCAGGGAAATCTCAAGGAAAGGACGTGCAATTTTCCTGTTCAATGGAGCAGCTCCAGGTATTCTTGAGTTAAATAAGTTTATGTAAGGCTAGGTTGTTCAAGTCAGACTATAAAGTTCACGTAAAGTCCTTGTCAAATTAGGATTAGCCAAATCTGAAAATCCAATCGGAGGAAGGTTTTCGTTTACCATAAAGATGGTCAATCCCTGACCGAAGTAGAAGAGTTTTTCAGAGTCGATAAAAGCTGAAGCGTCTAATAATTTCGCGGCTGAACGGCAACAAAAAACTGGCCTTTTAGTTCTCTGATCGTTTGAACTGGAAATGAAAATGAAATAGAATTTTAGCTCAACATACATGAGGGTCATTTTCGCCTTCAGCTAGTAGCAAAACATCAAATTAAATTTGCTGAAAACAACAACAGCTAATAAGTGATGCTCATGTTTTTTTCCCTTCAGGATCTTGTTGGCAAACTTAAGGATGCCTGCAAAAGTATAGAGAGAGCGTCTGCTAATTAACTGGCTGCTTCACGGAAAAACTGGAATAAAGATTCCAAAGTATATATTTTTTTAATGTAGTTTATTAGAACTTTACGTTTGTCTATCGTCGATTTCGGCCAAGTATTTCATGTAGGTATTGCCCAAATGGCTTTTATAATCAACTAGATCCATTCCTCCTGATTCAACGACGTCATTAGAGTGCTTAAAAAATCTCCAAAACGTCCATTCTCTGCTTACAATTTGTAGCCGTTATTATCGTACGAAAGTTGAACAGCTTGAACGTTTGACACTCATTCCTTTCTAATGACATTTAATATTGAATAATAATGACTCACGTTGTTGAAAATTTTGCTTAGGAATGCAGTCTACTTTAAATATTTTTTTTTAAATTGTCTCAATGTAAAGAATAAATTGATGAATCTTAAAAGTTATGCGTGCCACATCATCCTCTTTTCTTCTTCATGACAATCCATTTTTCTTTCTCAATGATCACTATGGCTGTGATATGTGAAGTTACCCTGAATCAGTCTTTTTCTCTGCACTTTTGAATGTAGCTAATATGATTCTAATTCTTTTTTGGGGGGGAGGGGGGAGCGGGGCGGGGTGGGGAGGAGGCAAAGCCAAAATGAACAGCCAATGAAAGCGGGATTGAGAACTGACAACAGCAATAGCTGTATTGAAGGGTCCAAACCGTACATGTAGTTTATTGCTTCCGTTTTACTGGGTTGGCGTGATACTTTAGTGCTGCAAAATAAATGCATAAGTATGAAAAGGCCGTGGGAAAATAATGAATTAGGATGGCTGATTTATAACATCCGTCGCCGAAGTGAAAGCGTCATGTACTCAGGATATACAGAAATATAAAGCAAACTTTAATTCTTGAACATTGTCTGTTTTCCTTGTCAATTCCCAAAAGCTACTAATCAGTTGCCGTTGAAACTTGTCGCCAAAAACAGAATCACTGGTGATAACATTTTACAAGTAGGCAGCCCAGAAAACCTTTTTGTTTTGTTTTGTTTTTCTGCTCGTTGAGCAACTACTGACCCCAGTTGTTCAAAAGCTGGATTGTGCCATCTATCGGATGAATTACCATCTAGCAGCTGGGCCCAGTTGTTCGAAGGTAGATTAGCGCTTAACCCAGGATTAAATGAAACCCGGGTTTCTTTTTCTTCTGTTCAAAAGCTTTTTTTCGGATAATTTTCCCTGTTATTTTTAAGAGCATTCAATCATCAACTTGTTGACAAAAAGAATTAAACTGAATTTACTTTTTACGCTTTCATATCTGAATTCAAATTTCGCACTAACCCAGGGTTATCTTAACCCAGCTTTGAACAACCCGGCCCTGATAAGTATTAGGCCTAGCTATATAGGAATCCAATTTCACTATCCACTGGATAGAGATTTATCCGGTGAATAGAGCTATCCACCTTTTGAAAAACTGGTGCCTCTGACCAATGAGCCAGGGAACTCTGGCTTCCCTAGCAAATGAATCAGAGTAACATATTCGGAAGATGCGAGCAATATAACATCGATTCAGTGGCACGTTTGCTTGGAAACGAGGTTGATCGCGCGATGCCGGGAAACGAGGCTGCTTGAGCAACAGTGGACAAGAGTTAATGTGACTGTTACGAGTGTTATGAGCCCGGCGAGTGTTGTAACACTAACGAGAGTTGTTACGCTGATGAGTGTTGTAAAAAACCTGAATTGGTGTACACGGCAAACCCAAGACGACATGAATTTCTGACAAAAACTGAACGGACAAATTCAAGAATAACAAAACATCACTTTAAGTCTACGAGGAGGTAAGCTTGTTAAGAACTTAGAAATATTTCGAGTGAATAATGAAATAATTATCGAATTCGGCTTTCGTATAACGTGAAGACCGGAATTATGCTTCAAATCTCGGAGGCTGTTATCCACCTCGGCCAATAGTACACCCTCCTCGGTCTGCATAATTCTTTATATCATACTCAGCCTCATTCAATAACTGTTGCCTTTATACCTCGCAGTGGTACTGGATTTATAGCTATGATGTTTGGATTCAACTGAGTCATAGCAAAATTCCTATAAAAGATACAGCATGTGTAAAGTGAGGTGAGAGATTCAGGCGCGAATGTAGAATAAATACTTACTGATTTCCTAAAGGAGCGCCAAAGGCGCAAGCTTCTTAACGTGGCCCGGGGGCATACTCCTTAAAGTCCCCTTTCCTGGGTTTCCGAGTCATTTAGACAGAATATTGGCCAGATTGCAACTTGGAAAGTCTATTTATTACTAAAAATATATAGTTATGAAAATTATGACCGATTTCCGTAAAACGGTGGAAACCGGTGTGGATGCGCACCTGAGATTTTCACACTGTACTCACAATCACTTTTAATGAACTCGATCTATATAATAACTGACTTACTGAATGAGGTTTTTTTTCAATTTTGTGGGGAGTTTAATATTCAAAGCGCAGTGAAACCCCCTCCCAGGCCACCGCTCGGCTCTCTTCGCTTGCCAATACTTTTCCTATTTTTCATAATTGATGTGGCTTTTAAAATGAATTCTTCATGACAAATACTTTCCAGTGAAGATGGCCTGACAAATTGTGGCCTTTAAAACTGTATAGCAGTTGTCTTTACAATCTATCTTTACCTAGACTCGTTCATGAAGGGTCTCTCGGCTTCATGGATGGACGGACAGATCAGCGAGGGTTCATGGGCAAGATGCATTTATTCAATCTAAGGGTAATCCTCGTAAAACGTGGCAAACCTTTAATGAGCTTACATCCCGTCGTGTGAATAATACAACGGTGAAAGAACTGAAATTGAATGATACCATTATCTCTAATTCTAGTGAGCTTTCTGATGCTTTTAATGACCATTTTTCAACAATTGGGCCCAGACTTGCTAATGAAATACCTCTAACTGCTGAAAATAATTCAAGTTATATCTATAATATAAAGGTAAATAACAACAATTTCAGCTTCTCCTCGACTAACTGCAGCATTGTTTTCTCACATCTAAACAAATTATGTAGATCTAAAGCAACTGGTCTTGATAATATTTCTGCCAAAATTGTACGTGAATGTGCTGATCTTATTTCAGTTTCACTTTGTGACCTCTTTAATAAATCTTTAGTCTCTGGTATATTTCCTGATGATTGGAAATGTGCTAGAGTTACTCCGTTGTTCAAGGAAGGTGAGCCATCTGATCTGAATAATTATCGACCTATTTCAGTCATTTCCGTTATAGCTAAAGTGTTTGAAAGGATTGTTTATGATCAGTTGTATAACTTTTTGACCAATGAAGATATCATTTCTAATCATCAATCGGGTTTTCGCTCGTTACACTCAACTGCAACTGCCCTTCTGGAAGCTACGGATAATTGGGCCTTTAATATTGATCGTGGCAATGTTAATGCTGTGGTTTTCCTCGATTTAAAAAAGGCTTTCGACACCGTTGACCACGATATCCTTCTAGCTAAAATGAACCTTTACGGAATACAAGGTACAGCTCTTGATTGGTTTAGGTCGTATTTAACTAATCGTACACAACGATGTCTTGTTAACGGTTCTCTTTCTAGAATCTGCTCTCTTAAATGTGGGGTACCGCAAGGAACAATCCTTGGCCCCCTTTTATTTCTTATTTATATTAATGACTTGCCAAACTGCCTTACTTCGTGCCAGCCTAGAATGTATGCCGATGACACCCACATTACTTATGCTGGCGTTGATGTGAATTCAATACAGTTAACTCTGAGTCACGATTTAGATAACCTAAACAAATGGCTTATTTCCAATAAACTTACTTTGAACACTTCTAAAACTGAATTCATGCTAATTGGCTCCAGACAAAAATTGAGTACTTTGTCGAACCCACTTGAGCTCTCGATTAATAATGTTCCGATAGAACACGTTTCCTCTGTCAAATCGCTTGGAATATTTATTGATGAAAATCTACGGTGGCAAACACACATTGATAAATTATCTAAAAAGGTCGCTTCCGGAATTGGAGCAATAAAAAGAATTAGACCTTTTGTCCCTCCACCTACCCTTCACTATATATACAACTCACTAATTCAATCTCATTTCGATTATTGCAATCTTGTCTGGGGTAATTGTGGTAAAACATTATTTGACAGGCTACAGAAGCTTCAGAACCGTGCCGCTCGCGTTTTAACCTTCTCTAGCTATGATGCTGATGCTAACCGTTTGATTAGTCAACTCGATTGGAAAGACTTGAGCACTCAATTTCAAATACAGAAATCCATAATGGTATACAAGTCTTTAAATGGCCTTGTTCCTGAATATTTATCATCTAAGTTTGTTAAACGAAATGAAACGCGTTACTCCCTGAGGGACTCTGTTAACAAACTATTTGTCCCATTTCCGCGAACTAATTTCATGAAAAACAGCTTTACTTATAGCGGAGCAGTTCTCTGGAACAGCCTACCCTGTCATGTGAGAGAAGCCGAATCTCTTAGTCAATTTAAAAGATTAGTTAATGTTCATTTTTAATGTTATACACGGCATTCATGAAAAACAGGTTTTAGTTAGGTTAGTTGTAGTCAGGTTTTGAATTTTGTTTAGGATAGTTAGGTTATTTTAATTTTTTTTTAAATTCCTGATGGATTTTACCGTGTTTAAATAAAGATTGATTGATTGATTGATTGATTGATGTTGTTTCATTGCTGAATGATCCGTCGTTTCTTTTAGGAAATTTATTCCCTCTTCCGCGGCCGCGACTTTAAGATCCAACAACGTCATGACGGCAACGAAAAGGTCGCTTAAAAAGTGAATTTGCGTTTTTTCAGTCTTTGTGAATCGCATTTATTCCTACCCACTTACTTTATCAAATGTAGGCGATCCCTCTTGAAGTTGAATTCGAAAGGACCATATCCAAATTCAGAAAGAGAAATAAAATTTCTTCGTTGCTTGTTCACGTACTCCATAAAACGCGCAATTAGGCATTTTCACGTCGTCGTCGTGCAAAAACGGAATGATAGAAATGTAAAAAAAAGTACGTGCAAAGTTGTTGTTTTGCTTATTAAACCTATTGAATATTTTGACGTTCTCGTAGCCGTCGCGTTGTTGGATCTTTAACTGGCCCCTAAACGGCCGATCGACGTCAAAATATTTTGTATCTCAGGGAATTACAATTGTCGTTCTTCATCAGAACTCCAGTCCGTAACCGTGTAACGAATTCTGACTGAATTTATTTTGACAGGATGTAATTATCAAAAACTGGAATTAGTCAAAACTGTCTGTTACATTTTTCGGCTGCTGTCTCTAGTAAGCTGCCACGATCATCTGAACTCTATTGAGTGCCAATCAGGTGACCGGTTCAATTATTTTGAAGTTTCAGATACTTTGAAGAGAGATCCCCGTCGAACAGGAATGTAAATTGAATTTTTCCTTTTTTTTAACTAGAGTATTGTTTGGTATATTATGATAGCATAATAAAAGATGCAGTTTATAAATGGTTAATGTGGAAAATGAAATGGTCTATTATACACTTAATGTCAGATCCCAAGGGAAACAGTTAGTTTTGTTTTCCCGAGAGTCCTGATGTTTCCCGAGACGAAGTCGAGGGAAACATCAGGACTCGAGGGAAAACAAAACTAACTGGTTTCCCGAGGGATCTGACATTAAGTGTTTTGTTATATTTCTAGACTTTCACTTCAACAGCAACAAAAGAATAACCGGAGCGAACGAAAACGAACCAAAATAGTCGACTCGGTACTTATGACAACACAAATTTAATTCTCAAAACCACTGAACGAATGATTTACAAACAAAAGTACTTTCCTTATATCATCTGCATCTTTTTCCTCCACTAGCTGCTGTTTTTCTTCTGGGAACTTCTGGGATAACTTTAAAAATCGTTGCTTTTTAGCTTGAGGCTTCGTGATTGTGTTGTTGTGTTCATTCACGAAAAAGAAAACTGGCAGAACCTGGCGGTGTTTTTCCCGCCTTCGGTCACGCCACTTTCCACCATGCTTTGATCACGTGCTGCAATGTATCCCGAGCGGGATACATTGTTTAATGTATCACGATCGGGATACATTTGATTTGAGTATGTCTAAATGTCGCGGGTCGCGACTCGCGGGTGGAGGTCGTGGGTGCGGGTGCGGGTAAAGGTCGCGGGTGCGGGTAAGTGTCGCGGGTAGAAATAAATCACCAAATTTAACCAAAAGATAAAATAAACAACAAAACAAAAATTTCTTTTTTTAACTTTTCTAACGAAGACTAGTCAGCAGCGCAAAGGAAGACTTCTTGTAGTTGTAAGCTTTTTCGTTTATTTCCGACACGTTTCGTCTCTTACTGAGACTTCTTCAGGGAATGAATACAACTAATAAAGAACTGCATATAAAACACGTTTTCTGCGTAAGTAAAAATTCCGATAGAAGTGAATAATAACTTAACTATGCTGTAAACGGACGTTATAAGAAACACCTTAATACATATGTTATTGCGTGTTGTCATATTTGGGGGGGCATGCGATCAGCGCTAATCGTATGGCTCCCAAAAACGCAACGGAACTATCGACTCCATCAGGATAAAGAATCGATCGATCGAAGTAAACCTTGAAATATTCTTTCTCTTTGTCACTCTGTGAAATCAGAACTATGAATGAGAGTTTTACCCACGTGCACGGCTATTGTTGCCGTGATCAAGCCGCCAGTAACGTGGGAAAAATTCGATTTACCAGGACGGCAAGTTCTTTCGTGCGACCGCGCCAAAATTGAGCACGAACGACGAATGACAACTATCGATTCATACTTTTGCTGAGGAAGTAAGTACACGCAAGTCTCATAAAAAATCAAAGCTGTATTTCGATGAACCAAATTATGTCTTCATGTATATATATAGAAAACCACTTCTTTTAAGTGGACATGTCATATAAGCTGACACTGCGGACGCTTACACTGGATAAAGAAGGGGTCAAGAAGGGGAGAGAAAACATAGTGGGTGGTCAAGAATGTAGTTCAAGGGGAGGGGAGATTGTTTTTGTCAAAGAAGTAGCCACCTTTGTAAGATCTTGCTGGAGGACTTAATCATTTCTTTTTGTTTAATTTTCAAGGGCTCGTTGTTGAAAAACAAAAAAGTTCTAATTGAAGTATTACATGGTCTTCTTAAATGTAACAGCTATTTCTAACTCTTTCATGTAATAATAATCATCTTTATTGAGGAAACTTTTTCATAAAAGATATGGTTTTCAAAAAGGACCTCATGTCTAACCTATCATAGCGCTAAACCCTGGTTTCACTTGCCATTTTCAGCTCTTGGCCGGGGGGGGGGATTCTTGACGAAATTTTGATTTTTCCATTACTCGAAAATGAAGAGAGAAATGTACTAGGCATGGAGGAAACATTATTTAAGGCTGATCACTCGCAACATGGTAATTATCAAAAACCAACAGGCAGATTACGCATTTATGCCCCTAAAATAATTTCATTTGTCTTGGGTTGCAGAAAAATGAAAAAAAGAAGTATGAGAAAAGAAAAAAGAAGTATTAATTAAAGTAAGTTTTTCAGTCCGATGGGGTTTCGGCTGCTTAAAGCGGGCACTGAATTTTTACACACCCTTTTCAATTCACTTCGCTGCTACATATAGGTAATATAGAGGTCAGCAAAGGGCCAACTATTGACTTTTGAAAAAGTCATGCAATGTGCAAAACAGCTACATAAAATGACTACTTCAAGCTAAATACAAGCTTTGGACAGAACGTGAACCCGAAATACTTTCTTTTTCTCTATCAAAACTTGAACCTCCTCCCCTACAAACCCCAAACGCAGGTATCTCGGTTACTTGGTGCAAATTTAACTAGCCAATGTAGTTTTAAGCATGTGGACTTTTCTTTAGTGACTTTTTCCTTTGTATCGCCCTTAGTTAGCTTTAAATAACTAGACTTCCTCGTTATGACCAGTGGACCAAAAAAAAAAGTATTGCCAATTTTCTTTGAAACATAATAAAATTTTCCTTTATTTTATTGATTGTTTAATATTAAATTTGGTGATTTATGTTTACCCGCGACCTTTACCCGCACCCGCACCCGCACCCGCGACCTCTACACGCGAGTCGCGACCCGCGACATTTAGACATACTCATTTGATTTTAGTATATACACACTCAGTGATCTTGGTGATTTAAGGAATCTGATTGGTTCGCTATCTCGGACTATTCAACAATATTCACCTCCTAGCGAGTGGATAATGTGTGAGCTCGGTGTTTTTCCCGTTTTTTTCAGAGAACGATCTTTTAAAAGTCGACAAAATCCTAGGGCTGACTTTTTTTAAGGCAAGAAAAGACTTGGAAGGATTCAATACGGCGTTTTTCAATTTACTGTAGCAGGAGTTTTGTGCTCGATGGATTGTTTACAACTCCCGTGTATTCGCGTAGAAGAAGCCGTTTCGTGAACTCAGCGTTTTCTAAGAAGAAAATTTTGGCTCAAAAATCGAAGTTTATTTATGACACAAATTTAAAAGGAAATGTTTGCAGAAATTCTACATTTCAAGTAAACAGGAAAAAGAATGATACAGGAATACGACCTCTTACCTCGAGCAACCGAGCCGCCATTTTTGTCAGCACTTCATGCGAAGAACGACACAACATGCCCTTTTGGCTATAAACTTGGCGAGTCAACAGAAAACAACACAGCTCTACT
Source organism: Porites lobata (assembly GCA_942486035.1). NCBI lineage: Eukaryota > Metazoa > Cnidaria > Anthozoa > Scleractinia > Poritidae > Porites > Porites lobata. Next base: position 380,361 of record CALNXK010000248.1, on the reverse strand, counting down.
TTTTTTCTCAGGTAAGGAAACAGTTCAAACTTTTAGCGATTCCATTGAAGCCATTACGCTGTTGTTTGCGAAATGAGTAAACTTGTGAATTGCCATGTTTGAAAATTCTGCAAAGATCTATTTTTAAACTTACGCGTGATTTGATCTGTCAATCAAATCCTACTTTTGAATGGTTTCCTTTCTGATTTTGTTGAGATCACTTCGTGTGTTTATACTAAAACAATTATTCTTCTCAATCTCGGTGAATAGTGGCTTTGGGAATATTTACCTCGCTTTCGCGGCTCGGTAAATATTTTGCCACTATTCACCTCGATTTCAAAGAATAATTGTTAATTAGTCAAGGCCACGTGACCAAGAATCAACCAATGGCAGTCCCTGTTCAGTTGAGTGAAATTCTAGGAATATAACAATGGTTAATGTCGCGCAAACAGTCACGGAAGATTGCGAGTGACCGATGAAAATATCGATCGCTTACTTCATGCTTACTTGATCGAGTAACAGTGATCAACGGCGTAGAGGGCTTCAAAACATGTTAGAACTAAATGTTGCAATCCAGCCTTTGGAAATCGAAGACAGTGGCGAATAATAAAATATGTTGGTTGTTTACTGAGGTTAACCTCATTCCAAAACACGACGTTTTTCAGTTTTTATCAAAGAAGGTTCGATGCTAAATGCTTCCAAGACGGCTGTAACGTAAAGATCTGATTTTCTTGTCGGTTAGTCCTCTAGAGACCATGATATCATCTCATCGGTTTTCCCGGCTTTGAGTAAGCCCACGATGGCTTTATCCACTTTAAATTTACACTGAGTTTATTGGATTTGCATTCAGACATTTTTCACTTGTAACAGTGTTGTAACAGAACTTAGCCGAGTAAAACGAGTCAACTGATCTGAACTGAATATTCTGGCCGAAGCACCTGCTTTTCATCACTGAGCCGTAATTGACATCTCGATCTTTATGTCTTTCGAGTGAGTTTTTGGATTCATCGCCGGTTTGGTGAGGAACTAACCCGGTAACTGATATAGCTACATAGATCATACTTTTCATATAATGAAGCTCGACCATTGCATTACAAGAAGAGAAGGCCATAGAAACTGCGCCTGTAAAGCCGGTAACTCTCCTCGAGAGGAATTTTCAGTGCCGACTGGTATTGGATTCAAAGTGTCGTTTCCAGTTATTACAGACGCGTTTGAAGATAATAGATATATTCATTCCGTTTGACTCGAATAAGACATTGGGCCGGGCCTAAAAGGAATGAAGTTCATACTCAGTTGAGGTTTAAATGGACTAACGTTCCACTCTTTTTGGTCCAATGCAACAGTGAGATTACAAATTAGTATTCTCAGCCATCTTTTCTCCTACTTTGAACTTAACAAAGAGACCAGGTATGATCAATTTTGAACATTTTTCGACTAAGGAGTCAACCTCAGTTGAAAACTAACTAGCCCAAAAGCTGCAACTATCGATTTTCCATCCTGGCCATCGTAACTGAGCCAAAGGCATGCACTTAAGTCAATGCAGATCAATTTTACAACAAGATCCATTTTTACTGGTTTTTCTGTGACTTCAATATGTTTTTACGGTTAAAGAGAATTATACCAAAAAAATTCGCTCCCTTTAAAGTTTTTTGTTTGTAAATAGAACTGCCGCAAGCGCGGATTGGAAGCGCCGTCCTGAAGCTTTCATGTGAAAAATGCTGCAATTGTTCAGTAATATTTTTAATACAGTGGTATCAATATTCTAGTTTTCGAGTAGGTGATTAATAACTGCAACCTCTCGTTCGATTATTCAGCCCGATTCGGTAAAATGCCTGTTCCCTTCACCCGCCAAACATTATGGGCCGCTTATTTAAACGAAGTCTAACTTTTTGAACGCGGTTTAAGAAATCTTTGGAGCTTCAGATCTCTTACTTAGTGGGTTCATTTAAGAAGATAAATCAGTTTTTTCTAGTCTACACTATACATGCTTTAGAAAGTGAAACTGTTCACGACAAATGGTGTTTAGATAAACTGTAAGCGTTAGGCAAAGATAACGGGCCTATAACTTTACCTGCGACTTTTAGAGCCCTCCAGGATGCTTTTGCTTTGCTGTTGTTTTTCAACTCAACTTCCATTTCTTAGAATGCTCGGCGGTCGGTATTTCACGTCAGACCTCCTTTCATTTCATGTCACTGATGACTGCGTTAATATTCATCGAAGAGAAATTACCGGACCAAAACTGACTATGCGGGATTATTCAGTCGCCATCAGTTTTTTACCTTCTTGGTAGCGAAAGCATGTAACCTTGAAAAGGTAGTTGAAGACACCACTCTTAGATAAAATTTTTATTTCTTAATTTGAAGTTTCTACCCTCTAAACTGGGTGTATGTAAATGGCGGAACCTACCCGGAACCGCCCGGAACCAACCGGAACCCCCCCCGAACCCCCCGGAACCTACCCGGAACCTTGAAAAAAGCGCAAATGATAAAATTAAAAAAGAACAAATAACAAAAAATAATACAAATCAAATAAAAATAATTAAAATGAAATAAATATACTAAATATAGGTAGCTTCCACCTTAAAAATAGTCTGAAAGCTACAATTTTTATTATTTTATTTCGTTTTAATTATTTTAATTTGATTTGTATTATTTTTATTGTTTATTTGGTTCCCGTCCTCTTGTTAAATCAGCCTAATACTTGAACAGGTCGGCACGTGACTAACGGAATGCCAAAGACCAAAGTACAAAGTATTGTTTTACGACTCGAAACCACGTGCGCTGTGAAAGTCAGCGAGAGAGCGTGGACAGTTTTTTCAAATACGACCATGAATGAAGGGAAAGCCGAGACGATCACCATAGAAGATGAATCACAGTCTGGAGATGACAATAGTGAAGAGCTATATCAGCCGGTTTTTATGAGAACCGAGGAAACGTGTCCTTTTGCCAGGTAACATTTCCTTCGTACAAACAGAAATTTGACTGTTTACTGAGTTGCGTAAGCAAAAGCTGATATCTGCCCACAAATTTACGCGGTTTTGTTTTATTTCAACAGTGCTGTAAAAACTGAGGGGAACGGTCATAACGAAGTAATCGAAATCCTTTCCTCGCCGGAAAGAAGTCCGGAAAAGAAAAGGTAAGCGCAGGTTCACTTTTCGTGGAGGCATAGCGGGCTCCATTAAAGAAACAACCCGTGCTAAACGAAGTCACTAAGGAATTGTTTTAACCGGCCAAGGTAGTTGGTTTTCATTAAATAATGGTAAAACTGCCGTATGTTTACATATCAGACGAGGCCGGTTGAACTCGGTCAAGGTGTGTGTGCATATTATAAACTAATTGCGATTTTTAGACGGCTGACTGGGAAAAAAATAACACGGCATAAGTTTATTCTGTACGTAGTGGGCGGAGTCGTGAAGCCGTGTCAAAATCGCATATAGTTTTGTATCGCGACTCAGCTATTCCTTTTTTGAACCAAGGGACAATGAATGCACTATTGCAATTATTACTACTGTCAAAGAGCTTACATGAATACCGAACGTGCAATAGGCCTTATCACGGTTTCCGATGCCATCTTACCGGGTACCTACGCAAAGCGGTCAGAAATCACAGTTCTTGTATGGGAAACCGATATTGATAACAAACAACTTTTTCAAAAGCTAAATTTTGCAGAATTTGTGAATCGCAAGGTTAAGGTACAAGTTAGAAGTTTGTGTTCACCAAGTTTGAGGGATGTAGCCTGGCTAGAAGACACTCAGTTGACTTTTCTTATCAAGTTTCATTCATTTGTTTGTAAATATGGCTGGGTAGATGCGGTTCGCGGGAAAACAAAATTGTAGACAAATGTAAGGGAAACTAAAAATTAACCGGAGCGCCTTCTAGCCCAGCTACGTCCTTAATATTTGGCGAATACAATTTGCTACTTAGTATGATATAATTTGCGATTCATACGCTCTGCAAAATTTAAAAGGCTCTTTGCACTAATTTCTGACCGCTTTGCTTACCATATTACAGTTTTTGGTTAGCTGACTTAAACTCGTGAACAACCCAACTCAATGTAGCGTTCTCAATTTCAACTTTACTGAAAACCAATCCCAGGCTCGAAAATATTTTCTCTCTTTCTGCTTGTCTTTCTTTCTTCAGCATCGCCGAATACAGATACGCATTCCAAAAAGCATATTTTTTTAATATTTGTTGTTGCCGTTTTATGAAGTACACAAACAGTACACGTTCAAGGACAAAGACTTTTTATTACTCGCAATATATTCCACCGATTATGTAACGGGTGTAACTTAGTTATCGCTTTTAAATGAAAAATGAGATTGATTCAATTTCCTCTTGTTAAGTTGGCTGAACACAGTTGTGATACCTGTGTTTCATTCACCTTTTTCTTTATAACCGACCCCCTTTGCAGAGTACAGAAGAGGTAAATCTCTCACGGACCTGCTCGTCAAAGCTAAGCTATGAAGGCTACATGCATTTACAGTAAAATCACGCAGGAATTCCGCGCAGGCCGGTCACTAATATTTATCACTAAGAGTATTTCCGAGAGTGCAATTTTCATTCAATCGCAATTTTTTTGACTTACTACGCATGCGCTGCAGTTAACTGGGTTCTTCCAACGGTTCTTTCAAGGCCGCCACACATTAGCCGATTTTTTGTCGTCCGACCAAAAAATCTTCACTTGTCGGCTAGTTTGCGGTGAATTCAGACAAGTCTGCGACAAGATCGGGGCTTGTCGGGCGGAATCTGACAGTGCTAGATCTCAAAACGTCTTGTCGGGCCTTGTCGGCTAGTGTGCGGTGGACCAAGACAATTTGTCGGCGCTCGCGCGCGGCTCAACCAATTAGGAAATGTCATGGGAGTCACGTGAGTGGAATAGGCGCCATCTTGATTTTCAATAACCCGGCCCAAGCCTCATTACGCGGTTAGTCGCGACAAAAAATCGGCCAGTGTGCGGCAAGCTGATGGCCCGACAAATTTTAACCCTATTTGACCCCGACAAAAGATCTACGACAAAAAATCAGCTATTGTGCTGCAGCCTTAACAAAGAAAAAGCTGAGAATTGCTAGGTTCTTTGCATCGTCACGTTTTCTAACATATCTTTGTAATAAAAGACTAAACCCATCGATACACTGCGTTCAATTATATAGGAAAATAGCGCAGATATTGCGGGTGTTGAGTAAATAAAATGATCGCTTTATCAGCGGCATGTTTGCTTTTTGCAATCCTTGTGCGGCGCGCGCTGAATTGCATCAGCAAATTGTGTTCGGCCACCAATTCGCACGCAAAAGGGACTCATTCCGAAACTTGAATTTGGTGGTTTAATACCTGTTGTGGAGCTCCAGTGCCCAGTGCAGTGCCTAAATCTCGAATATTTTTATCAAGACTACTTGGGCAAGCTTTAAAAACCTTTCTTTAATCCTTCTTCTTTTATTTTGTAGGTTAAAGGTTGAACTTTCAGAGGACCAGAGTCCTGAAATAGAAATTCACAGGAGATGTTTGGAATTCCAACCGAGGTAGGTTACATACATTCAGAAAAAAGTGAACCAATACATGTAAGTGAGGTTATATCTGACAAATTTTTAAAAAAGGTACCAAATAAAAATTTAGGACAGTTTCACCTTTTTCGCGTCCAAAGCCACTGGTGATCAATTCATTTGTCATTACGGCTTCTTAGTATACTCAGGATCGAAGAAACACTGACTCTTCCGCTGTTGGAAATTAAATTTTACTTCTGACGCTTTTATAAGCTGGTCCCAAGTATACTACTTCTCGCCAGCTTCAGCTCCGAATTTACTTATTTATTGTAATATTGATTCTTATGACATTTGGGCACTGTAAATGTGTTCATTTATAACGAGTCTGTTTATATGATTAAAAGTAGTAAGAAGTAAGAAACATGGACGTCATTGTTCCTATGTTTAGATACCGTAAGACCTTTCTCGGGGCAGTTCTTACGGCAGTTTCAAGATATATTGCACATCAGTCATGATAATTGTTAATTCAAAGTTAACATTTTGCGGGATTAGTCTGACTGGTTTGATTTCTGTTAGGAACTGCGAAGTGTTACCAAGAATCGTCAGCTACTTTGCCGCGAATTTATCTTTTCCCATGACTGAAATAAACGATGGCGAATTTTCCGTGACTGAAACTGCCCGCATTCTGTTGTCAACAAATCCAACGTCAAAAGCTGTTTGTCAAAAATTCCCAAAAGGTGCTCAACAGAACTGCTGTTTCTTGGTGAACCTTACGAACTCGAAAGACCCACGTGATTTACGTGCCGACGATCTAGGGACCTGGAGACACAACGGAGTTGTTACCACATACCTCAGAGTTAATCAAAGTGCGAATAAGAATGGAGAAATATGTCAACACCCAAAGAATTTCAAGCCTAGTAAGGAAGATATGGTGGACAGTAATATGTTTGTTATGCGTCGCACGTATCACGCAAACGGAACTGCGTCAGATTACAAACGACTTATTGTAGAGATGGAAGGTAAGAATATCGTACTTTAAGGTAAACACATACCGCATGTCAGTGCAGAATGCGCGCCTAATAACAACAAAAAACAACAAGCCTAGTCTATATTAGCAACTTCTTTATGTCGTTTGCTATTGATTGAAGAGTCAGATCGTTGTTCTCCTGAAAATCACTCGCTTGGTAAAATTCGGCGAAAGCTCATATAAGGTCTATGTTTTCCTTTTGAGCGCAAATCAGGGTGCGAGGACCCCAACTTTTCTGTTTTGTTTTTCGTCTTTTCCATGAGAGCCCAGTGAAATCCAGCTTGTGCGCCATTGACCAAACAATTGAGACAATTTTTGACCTTAAAGGAAACAGTAAACAAGGAATTGCGAAAACGCCTCTGTCGAAGCTCAATTTTAGCTTTATGAGATCAGTTTAAACACGCGAGTGTCTTATAAAGAAATGTGGAGAACTCTAGCGACAGGACTTAAAAATTTACATACTTCTTAATTTTGACAAGAACAGATTAGTAGACTGGTATACACAATGTCTATCCTACACTTAAAAATGTGGATTGTAACAGAAGGTAACAGATTATAGTGATTCATATACTAGTGACGTCTGTTTATCGTTAGAGTCTCTTCTAACTGAACACTCCGTTAAACACCTCGTTTTCTCTCACCCAGATCACAAACGTTGCCTTTTGCCGGTATGCGTCCTCAAGTACAATTTCGATGGGCCGGAACATTCTTTTGAAGTTGCACCGCATGGTAATTCAAAAGGAAGAACAGGGTATATGAGAACAATGCCTAGTACACTGGATCTCCTGAGAAAAGAGGAGCAGAGTTACACGCCCAAAGTAGCCGTGGAAGTTGTAGACGATGCTAACGGTGGTATCATGGAGGCTGACAGCGCTGGTAGTTTACCTAGGAATCGGCAACAGGCTAGCAATTACAGAAGAACCGTATCAGGAAGCAATGAACGAAGACGAAAGAACGTGAAAGGCCTAAGGGACGAACTGTCTGTGATGGAAATGTGTTTTAATCAGTCTCGTACTCCGGAAACAGCGTTTGTTCGCAAGGTCCAAGGCGCCCCCGACACAATGTGCGTCCTTGCATCCGACTACCAATTACGTGAGTTGGAGCGTAATGCGACAAAACCTGAAGCTTTTAAAATCGTCTCAGTAGATCCAACATTTAATCTCGGAGCGTTCGATGTCACGGTAATGACTTTCGAGCACGGGCTTGTTATCAATAAGCGCACTGGTAAACACCCCGTCATCATGGGTCCAATCCTGGTCCACCGAAGGAAACAGTTTTCTAGGGTTCGCAAATACGCCAAATTTGGCGTATTTTACGCCAAAATTGTTCAGATGACTCCACAGAGGTTACGGAGGGAGTCACTTCGACTCCAGAAATTTTCGGTAACAAACAGGGAGCCACTTTGACTCCAGAAATTTTCGGTAACAAACACAGTTTTGTCCTGACCTTTTTTCGCAACAAATACAAATTTCGTTAATTGTAAACGTTGTAAACCTTAATTAAATCATCAAAATTAAAGAATTATACTGCACGACAAAACAGGGTAAATTATGATCAAAGTGTACTCGATGACCGCCATCATGGATTTAAGCTTTCCAGGTCAGCGGACCGCCAAAGCTACTATCCCTCATGATAGTGTATACATGCCAGGACCACGTGCTGGAAAGTCTGAAAATGGCTTTTTTCGTTGTGATACTTGACTCCAAATATTCCAAAATGACTCCAAAATTTGTGAAGCAGAAGTCACAGTGACTCCACTTATCAATAAAATTTGCAAACCCTGCAGTTTTCGAACTACTTTTACTTTATGTCCTCCTTGGTGGAGCTGAAACCCTCCCTCTCTGAAATTCAAGCCTTTGGAACGGATGGAGAGACTGCTTTGCAGCAGGGTTTGTCGAAGCCCTGCACCAATCCAAGGCTCCTCAGATGCTTCGGACACTTTAAAAGAAACTGTGGAGACAAGCTCACTACTCTTGGCGTTCCCAAACAGTTCCAGAGTGCGTTCATTGGGGACATATTTGGTTACAACATCGGAAGCACTCACCATGAGGGGCTGGTGGACTCAGATAGCGAAGAGGTGTTCGATGCAAAGCTTTTGTCGCTTGAGGTAAATTACCACTTAAAGGTACCATACGTATTCAAACAGTAGATGGACACTATTCTCGTTTCATGTTTTTCTTCTCTTTTAGCCACACCGTTCTCCTTTACTGTCCCAAGACAATGCTGATAGAATAACGAATTATCACTCAGTCAGACATGAGAACAGACAATATATTAATACGAACTTTAGGGTATGAGCAAGACTTTAACCTTCCAGTGAGCAAGTAGAGAATGCTCTTCCACCCTCTTGAAGATTTTTTTTTTTTTTGTGTGTTGGGGGAGGGGGGAGTAGGAGAAGGTCAAGATTTTCAGTAGCTGTTAAATTATTCCTGGAAATATTCCTAGTTATTACGCATTTTGTCTTAAAGGGTATTCTTTCTGGCGCTTGACATTTTTGCCCACTTTAACAAGCCTTAACATATTTCACTTGGTTTAAGTTCGATTGAAACATTTATCAGCAGTTTGATAAAATCCGAGATGATGGATCCTAACTTTAGGCTACACGCAAAGACTGACGTTACATAACGTCATCATTGACACAGGATCTGTTATGTTGAAGAGGCCAGGAGAAAAATGGGCGAAGTACTGACGGTTAAAAAAGTTAACAACATTGCAACTGAAACAGAGCAAAGACCCAAAGGTCCAACTACCTACCCTAATCCCGCGCAACTGTTTTTGAAAGGGCGAGTTTGTATCCGCCGGGAAAAATTGAATAGTGTAATCTTGTATTTTATTTCCCACTACACTTTAAAGCAAGGGAGTCTTGATTCATAGAGAATCCGTCGATCAGTTAATTAATGTTGCGTGCTGACTGGTATTGCTAAGCTTTCTATTCCTTTTCGCTCCTAACAGGAGACGTGGAACAATTTAGAAGTTAATGCGAACCCGCTCAAAGTGCCCTCCTTCCATCAGTGGTTTTGCAAAAACAAGGCCAAAGAAATGAAAGAGCACATGCTTCCAGCTCTGCGAACGGAGGTGGGATTGGGTTCGCCTCCAGAGCCATACTATCAAAACAAAAGTGAAAGCATGAATGAGGTGATCAAAGGCCAAGTGCAATATCAAGAAAGTGAATTGCCCGAGTTTATCAAGAAGGTGTCATGTATCGGGGAGCGGCACAAAGATCTGCTACGCAAAGCAGTGGCAAGAACTGGAGAGTGGGAACTTCGTCCGGGATTTCGGTTCCTGGAGAGACCAAATTGGTTCAAAATGACCTCACAACAGAGGGAAGCCCACATGAAGGTTGTAATGAAGATTGAATTATCAGAGGACAGGACTCTTGCAATGCTCATCTTGCCTCAAGCGAGCTCCACGCTGCCACTCTTATCTACTGGCTACGATCAAATACCACACATATCTTCTTTTACCTTGAAAAAGTTGTGGAGGGAGGCCAGAGAGCTAGTGGCATCCCCAGGGTACGTTCTGCCAGTTGCTGGATCAAGCTGCTCATTTGCGAAACAGGTGTTCAACTCCAAGCAGCCTAGCAAGCCCCTCCTAGTAACAAGACGACCAACTAAACAGAGTGCAACATGTTACGTTTTTGAGTGCGACCCTGTTTGCCCTCAATATTCGTATTTAGGGTTGTGTTGTCATACAGTGGCAACAGCAGAGTCAAATAAAGTCCTGAAGGAGTACATCGACTTCTTAGAGAAAAACACTGCCCTACCAAACCTTCATCAGCTCTCACTAAAGTTCAGTGGGCGGAAAGGTGCTGGGCGTAAAGGGGGCAAACCTGTCAGAGGCCGTGCTCGTGCATCCGACAAACAGCCTGTCCTGGACACAACATTTTCCCGCCCCGCCAATTTTTCGTCCAACTCATCAAATGTGGAACAAGGCGTCAAAGAAAATATACCAGATGCAGCCTCTGAGGACAATGCCGGCGATAGTCAGCTGACGCATACCAGTTTTCCAATGAACACCACAAGGTCTGCTGAAAACCAACAGGAAACGCATACCTCCAGCTCTAAATTTGTCACGTACACTGGCTTTCCTATCGGATCGTTATGGTTCAGTGAAAACCAGCAGGACCAACAAGTGGCTACCTCACCACCGCTTTCCTGCTCGGGTTTCCATGTCCGAAGCGCATCTTTCAGCCGTGAACAACAGCAGCAACAGCAACCCTCTACATCGTCACAGATTGCCTTTGGTTGTGTTTCTGCTGGCACTAGACATATTGTTAATCAACAAAAGCAGCAACAGAAACCCTCTAAATCATCACATCTTGCCTTCAATCGTGTTGCTGCGGGGACTACACACACTGTTAGTCAACAACAGTACGAACAGCAATCATCTACCTCGGCACAACTTGCCTACGATGGGTACTGTACTGGCGCCACATCCTTTGCCAATGAGCAGCAACAACAGCAATCATCTACCTTGTCCCAGCTTGGGTTTGATGGCTTTCCAGCTCAAACTTCATCATTTTTCAGTCAACAGCATCAGCAACAGCAACCATCTACCTCATCGCAGCGCGTGTTGGATTCTTTTACTTTTGGAACTTCAACTTTCGGCGATAATCAGTTGCCACAGCAGAAGCAGCAACTGTCTGTTTGCCCTCGCATCGCCTATGCGTACCCTAACCTTCCTACAGACATTATGTCTGCTAACCTTTACGAATGTCAACAGCCAGCTACCAGTTTTTCAGTGTGGTTTCCACAGCAGACGTCTTATGGAGAACTGCCATTTGTAGCGAACAAAGAAGCCCCTTCCACTCGGTTTTCGCCCTCTCCCAAGCCGGGTTTTCCTTCACCACCAGATGGAGTATTCTATTGTTACCTTCTAGAGTTTTACCCCCCGCAAGTGTCCAAGTGTTACGGTTGTAATCAAGGGCTGAAACCTGAGGGCCGAGTCGCACAACCACCTTTCAACTTGGTAATAGTTACCAAAATGAACCGCACATATTATTCAAATGGGAGGCCTACTCTGGGACCTTAACTCGCCGCGAGATTGTGCGAGCTAATGCGAGTTTTGGCGAGTTAAGGCGAGATAAGGAAAAATTGAGCTCACCTATCAGTTGCGAGTTAAGGCGAGATAAGGCAAGTCAAGGCGAGTTAAGGGAAAATGGTCAACCTAATGTTGAGGTGATAAGGGTTAACACATATATCATGCTTTAGTAACACACATATAAAGATGCCTTGTGCCTTGCAATCTTTGTATGTCTTATGTATATATACGTAACAGTCTCCATGTTGCCCAATTACAAAAAAAAAATTCAACAAAAAATTTTAGATGAGCTCCAAAGTTGACTGAAGCCAAATGTTATTTAAAGTTAGTACCGGTAATTGAACATTTTTTCCTAATTGGGTGAGTGGAGTATGGAGTCCTTGCCCTGGTTGTTCAAGCATTGGATCGCGCTATTCAACAAAATGATAAATCACTATACAGCGGATAAGTACTTGGAAAACTAATTGCACTATCCACTGGATAGAGATTGATCCGTTGTATAGCACTATCCAGCCTTTGAATAACCAAGGCCTGGTTTTTATTAATTATTATATAGCATTCAGATACCAAATTATACCATTTGGTGGCTGTATAATACTATTATTACGAATAAAAGTAGTCATCATCATATATTATTTATGATAGCAAATATTTGACAGAAGGCAGAATAATAAATTAGTGAAAAAAGAAACTAATGTACACAAAACAATCATGAATAGATGAGAAAATGTAATTGTAGTACAAACACAGATGGGATATTTAATTTTACTTATTTTTTTAATTCAATAACACTATGTTTTAATTAGACTGTGGGTTAACATAATAGGTATCACATGATGGCATGAATTGTTATCATTAACTCCAGAATTATAAAAGAATAATGTTTTTTACAGTCTGAGTCAATGTTCTTCAAAGAACTAGTATAAAAAAACGGAGAAGCTTACGAATTAAAGCTCAGATGTGGACATTTGTATGACACAATCAATTTTACTAAAATGACATGAAATTCTTTCTCCTTGAAAGTTATAAGACTTATCTTTAAGTCTCCCATTTGGCCCATTCTTTCCATTTCACTAATGGTTTCCTTTGGAATCCAGCCCAACTGTTTGGTTTCACTGCCAGAAACGAAAACACCAATTGCCTTTTCGTTTCCTCGGAATAAATCCATGCCATTTTAATCTCTTGCAAATGGAGATTGATGCCTTTTCACGAAGACAGCAGTTCCCGTATTTTAAAAAACTCCCTCCTTAAACTTGGACAATCCTGCTGGAGAAAAAGTGTTCACAGTTGTGCCGAGAGCTATATCTCATATAAGTTGATGAACAGAAATACTCTCCGCATTTGTGATGAATCTTCCCTGCTTCAAACATGGCCACCGCCTCAGACGTGTTGTAATGTGTTTTGACGTCATGTACGCCACGTTGAAGCTTCCCACCTAAAACCTGCCAGTAGACTGGGCCCTGGGAGAGTTACCAGTATCTTCTGGGTAATTTTAAAAATGGCGAACGGAGTTGACTATCACTGCAAAAACGGGCTAAATGTAACAAGTCTTTATGATTCATGGCTCATGGTCGCCAGCTTGACTACAATGTAAGCCAAACAGGATGTCATGTGAAAGCAATACACAGATCCTCTAGTACCAGGTAACTTTATAATCAAGAAATATGGACTGCCATCAGTATGTGGAGTATTTGAAGGATTCTGGCTACATCCCAGACTTTCATTGTCAGCTAGAATTCTCATTAAGTTTCATCAGATTATAAGATGATAATTATGCTGCTACTTTTCATTACCATAAACAGCTTGCATACATTATACATTTGGAAAGTAATGTAGCTTAATTTTAGAATTTTCCACAACATCAAACTTTACTGTAAATCATTAGCTAGCTAGCTTAAAAGAAAAAATATATATATATTCTGTTATTACAGTTTTGTATTGTTTTGTCTCGCTTAGAAGTATAAGTAAATTTATTGTTTCATTTTTTACTTGATGTCACTTAATTTGTGGCCCAAAATAATAGCAATCAGTGTGGGTTTCTCTAGGCCCTGTGACATACCTCTGGAATTTCTGCCATGCTTTGCATTGTAGCCTTTTTGTTAGGTAACAAGTTTGTGCATGTTCAGGTTGTTTTCCTGGTAGTTCCATTGGCTGTCTATTAAGTACTAAGCAAGCCCTCATCAAATCTTAGTGGTGAAACACCCTTACCACAGAGGCTATTGGAAATTCCAGAAGGATGGGACTTACAAATCCCTATTGTTTATAATTTTTGAAATCCCTCTTTTTTGGTGTCTTCTCTTTGTGGATTAATTGTGAAATTATCCTGAGAGTGGGATGATGTATTGGGCACAATCCATTCAACCAAAATTTCCGGAAATTTGGGTACAAAACTCAATGGATCGGTTCGGTCCAACTGGAAAAGTTTCGAAAAAACTGGTCCACCTTTCAGGTGGACCACTTCCAGTCGGACCAGTCTGAAGTCTGGTTAAATGGATCACGCCCATTGAAATTGGTATCCACTTGGCAGTGGCGAGAGTAGGCAAGTTTAGGCGAGTTAAGGCGAGATAAGGAAATTTGCACATAATCGCAAGCGGCGAGTTAGGGCGAGTTAAGGCGAGTTTAGGTCCCAGAGTAGGCCTAATGGGGAAAAAAATTGTAAGTTGTCTAACGTATACTTTCACTGTAGGTTGAAGTGTGTAAGGCAGAAGCAGCCATATTTTTTGCCAACGATGTGCAAGATTCCCCCAAACCTAACACCATTCTTGTTGCCTTGTCACAGGGACGTACTCAATAATCTCTGATTTAAAGAACACGCATCCTCCAGCCAAATCATACAGTAGCAAGTAGTTAGGATGTTACGGCTGCATTCTAGGGCTGAATTGCTCGCATTTCGTCATATAATCATCTAGTATTTGATCTACTTTGAACGGGATAAAAAGTAATGATTCGATACGAGAATCTGAGGAAGTGATTACAACGGAAAAGGAGGCTAGAAACACGTCTGTGTAGTTCAACGGAGTAATTTAATGTTATCAGTTTATAAAAGTCAAACTGAAAAAAATGCAGCAGAAGAAATCGTTTAATACCCAAGTTATTTCTTCGATAAAAACTATCGGTTTCATATATGACGACGGAAAAAAGAAGGGCAATTCCCATTTTGATGACGAAGACTACAGTATAAATACTTTTTGTCCACCTCTTAAACTGACAAGACGGGCGACGTTTGGCAGCGCCATGCCAATACCTGTGTGCTACAGGTAGTGATGCCCCTTCATTTGAGCAGTATTGAAATTATTCTATAAAGACGCCAAATCTGATACCACGTCTGTTTTCTCAGGTTATCGATTACTCTGTTCAGTCCGTACCGCTGGTATAAACTGGCGAACAAAAAACAAAAGACAAAATGAAATCTAATAATATTATCAGACATAATCATAACAATTACAATATCCTCAAATAGATTGGTGCATAAACTGCTGTATTCTGCCCTAATTAATCTGCAAAGTTGCAATCGCGGACAGTTGGCTGTAATCAAACGGCTATATGAGCTTATCATTGTAAGTCCTTTTCATTAAATCCCCCAATCATTGATTACAATCACTATAGTAATAAATTTAAGAGAGTAACTTTGTAAAATTGAGGAGGTTTAGGCTCCGGCGACTGTTTTGAAAGAAACTTAACAGCCATTTTGCAAGCTGCTCTCCATATTTTTAATTGTGATATTTGAAAATGACTGTTAAAAGCTCTTTTTTAGTTGGCAATTTTACTTTTGCGGGAAATTGTAATGGTTATGATTAATTGGTAACAGGACATCGTGTCATCCAATTCAATCTGTAACCATACTCCTGATTAACAAATCGGACTCCCGTTTCGCGGTCGTCCCATTTGTTAATTACTCATATGATTACAGACCGAATTGGACTTCACTCAGTACGATTACCATCATCAAGAAAGGTACCTGTCAACGACCGTTGCTTTGTCTTACTCCCATGTAATCGACGTCGTTGTGTTTCCTTCAAGTACTCATTACGTAACTATCTACCCTTGGTTTAGTGGTATTTCCTACACCCATCACTCTGTTTTGAAAGGTGTTTTGTTGCGTTCTTAGGCTTTGTTTAGGGTAATATCGAGCCCTTAGCGTTAGGTTAATCGTGTCTTCCGTCAACAGGAACGACGTTTGTAATCATGTTCTGTTTGTTAGTTTATCAGGGTCTTGACGATGTTGAATAATGGTAATCAAGACAATAATCTTGGTAAATGAGGTTGAATCTGTCAGCCGTTAATGTCCGTTGCTTGTGTTAGATCAATAGATAAATTAATACAAACGTTCCGGCTTCTACGAATATTTTTAAGCTCCAGCCATTTTATGCATTATGTATATGGGAGGGCAGTTGTTACCCGCCAACCAAAGCAAGCCAAACAGCAGTTTTTGTCACAAACAGTGAAGTCATATGTTCTCGTATCTTTTCACTTGAATAAACCAATTCCTGTGTGACTTCGTTTAGTTCTGGTTGTTCTTTTTTAATGCAATTCCACGAAAACTTAATGAACCCGCGCTTTCCTCTTCTTTTCTGCGCCTGTTTCCTGATTAGCTCGTAACTCCCTTAGTCACGTGCCGTTCTGTTACCGTCATTTTGAAGTGAAAACTATTTATTTTTATCATTTCTATAGCGTTTTATTCTTACTTTGTTACTTGTGTTTATTTTATTTCTTATCTTTATTTTATTTTTATTATTTTGGTTTCCGGGGGATTCCGGGTCGGTTCCGGTTGATTCCGGCAGGTTCCGGGTAGGTTCCGTGTTTTACATACACCCGTGAACATGTACGATAACTAAGTAATTCCGTGATATATAATGGTGCCATACCATTTAGCGCCTTATAAACTAACAATAAAACTTTAAAAAGAATCCGAAAGTGAACAGGTAACCAATGCAGTTGAATCAATACAGGGGTGATATGATCAAATTTCTTGGTTAAAGTAATGATACGAGCAGCCGTGTTTTGCGCAGACTGCAAACTACCTATCATATGCTTAGGGAGGCCATACAATAAAGAGTTACAATAGTCTAGTTTAGAAGTAACAAACGCATGAACAAGAATTTCCGTAGTTTCCTCAGTGAGGTACTTCCTAATTTTAGAAATGTTCCTTAAGTGGTAGTACGACGTTTTGCAGATCTTATTTACATGTTCCACCATATTACAGCATTCATCAAATATGACACCAAGATTCCTAGCTGAAGATTTGGGGAGTATTTGTTCGTCACCAACTGACACATATGAAATGGCAGGCTTTGGGCGGAATTTTGAACTACTTACAATCAGTTCAGTTTTCTCCTGATTGAGCTTTAGCATGTTGTTTGTCATCCACCAGTCAATATCTTTGACACACAGCTCAACAGATGACTTAGCTTGAGCGAGGTCAGCAAAGCAGTCAGTTTTAAAAGAAATGTAAAGTTGAGAATCATCAGCATACAAATGGTACTGTAGATTATGAAGATTGATAATATCAGCAATCGGAGATGTATATAATGAATACAGCAAGGGACCTAACACAGATCCTTGAGGCACCCCATGTGCTAAACAACGTTGTGATGATTGACAATCTTCAATTTGCACAAACTGTTTGCGAGATTTAAGATACGAATCAAACCATGCGAGGGCATTACCCTTTATACCAAAACGATTGGATAGTCTAGATAATAGTATCAAATGGTCAACCGTATCAAAGGCTGCAGACAGGTCGAGTAGAAGGAGTATAACCGACTTGTTATCATCAACAGCACGCAGTATGTCCTTTTGTACTTTTAGTAAGGCCGTCTCAGTTGAGTGCAAGACCTTGAAAGTAGACTGATACATCACATCTAGATGGTATGTCTTCACATGGTCAGTCAATTGTTCAGCAACGGCTTTCTCAATGATCTTTGAGATTAGTGTCAAATTGGAGATAGGACGAAAATTTGATGAGACGCAACAACAATGAGACGCTTTAATTCACTTGACTTCAACCTCTTTGGGGGTGGTTCATCTGTCTTTTCTTCTTCGACTGGGACCTATAACAAATAAAAATTGAATAGTGTTATTGCTACATATAATTTAAAGCACATTAATTATTTCAGTAAGGAATACAACTAGGGTGCATTTCTTTGATTAAGATGATCCACATCAGGATCAGTGATCCCAGATCACTCAGAGCACGGTAGATCAAATGATCAAACTCAGAATCGACTCTGGGCAAGGATTCATCACTTCATCAGGAACACACCCCTAGGCTAGAGCAACAGTCGACTTATAAGCGGAACCCTTCAACAGCCTTTATTATGACAGTCTGTAAACATAGTCTGTTGCAACAACCTTTATCCAGCTGGTAGCCGAAGTGAGTATTTTTCCATCTTATTCTTTTAGCCCAAAGTACACAATCAGTTTTAAGTAATTTGAATAATGCCTATTATTTGACTATTTGTGTTGATTTGGTGTCTCTCCTTGGACAACATTAATTAATTAATTAATTGTTATTAGAATGCAGATCTGTCTTGTACAGAGTCATGTGACTAATTTATAAATTAATTATAAGCTTAGAGTTATGTAACTAATTTAATGTACCTCTTTGGGTTCTTGGCTGCACTGACATGCCTTGGAATTTCTCTTCCTTTGTTCCTATTACACAATTAATATTTATATTAAATTACCTAATTAAATTTGGGTCTGAAGACTTCAAAAAGTCATTCTCTTTCTTTTTCTATATTGTTTTTTATGTACCTTCTCCATGTCAGCTTTCTGAGAAGCCTCGTACTCAAGATCTTGCTGCCTTTTTAATTCTCTCTCTCTTTGTAATGCCATCCTAATGAAGTATAAACATAATAATCATGTTATAATAGCTATGTTTTTAATAAGTATGTTTTTCTGTGTCCATAATAATTCCTTACAATTCATTTCTCTGCTCTTTAAATTTTCTTAATGCTTCATTGAGGATTCTTTTCAATTCAGCAACACTCTGTGAACCTAGAAAAAACACTATAATTATGTTTCAAGTTCAAAATTCATTAGGGGAAGAGTAATATAAAAATGTTATTCATATCTGTACGTTTTTGTAAGTGAACCTGTAAGTATTATTGGAATTTTGTTTTGGACTACGGTGTGTATGGTGACACAAAATAAAATCCATCTCTTGATTATTTTTGTATTAAGTCATTAAGGTTTTATTCTGCACAGCACAATGTACACAAGTTAGATTAAGAAAGTAGTCACATTCATTTGATTGTGTAATGGGGCTTGTAAGCGTCACTGTAAGACATGCCGTGAGATATGAATACAAATGTTCCATATTGGATAGACATGAATCAACACTTCTCTACTGGCCACGGGGTTCTGCATGTCAAGTGTTTGTTTCTGGACCTACTGTGCACAATAGCAATACTGTACTATAATTTTGTACTTATTTTGTAATAGAAACATCCCATTACTTTATTCAGTCGCAATTTGTGAACACAAATCATGGGATCAGGCATAGTGAGGGAACTTGCAACATCAACCACGGCATTGCATCAATTTCAACTTTGATGCTTGCCGGCCTTCATAACCAGTCTCTTCTACTATGTTTTAAATAAAACATCCTACATTTCATTTGGTAACATACTAAGTCATATAAATGACTTGTGAAGTTATTACCTGTAACCTTTAGAAAGACTTTAATTTCACCAACTGCTCTTGAGCATACGATAGCTACAATCCCAGTATTATTGTTGTGCTGATTTATGGCAGCTAATCCTGATGAAAGAGAAGCATGTATCTTATTGCAAAATTACTACTGACCATTGATTTTTTCCATCATTCACTGAAATGACTTAATTGATCTGAATACATATGCACAGAGGTGCTATCATCTATTAATAAATTTTTCGTGTTACATGTTACCCATAAATATCTTAATTATTTATACTGTATATCCTTCAATAATTAGCCAGGGGCTCTTTTTTTGCACCAAAAGTGCACGATCATTCAAGGGACAGCGATTATTTGAGGAGGAAAATATACCTTCCTTTCCTTCAGCTCCATGATCTGACGGTTGGACCCAAAATATAAAGTTTTCATTCACCAGCTTAGCAATCTCACTGTTCTCAAAAATGGGCCTGAAAGATCAAAATTTATGCATAGAAGCACATTGGACATATTTTATACATTCATTGTCATCAGACTTGTACTCTGATCTGGTTGTGATCCATTACTGAAATCTATTCACACAATCAACAACCACAGCTATTTAAATAAGTACAAATAGACCTCTTACAGCCAGTTTTAATTAACAAAGACAATGTTTGGGGAGATATAAATTTCCAAAATGGTTAAGACATAAAAGCAAGGCATCTACAATACCTCCAAAGAAGCCACTGACGTTCACTACAAATACACACAAGCGCAGGTCTACCCAATTCTCCATCCAATCTTGACATTTCCATAAGCTAAAAATAAAATGCAGTAAATATATGTATAAAGTGGATCTGTACACATAATGAAACCTTAAGAAACAACAAACAATAATAGTAGTAATAAAAAATTAAAATACCAACAACAACAACACTAATAGCAACCACAAAAATAACAATTACCGTATGGAAGGTACATGGATGACTGAAAGGCAGACTTGGGTAATGTGATAGATGACTCCAACGGACTTAGTACGTGACCTGCATAACAACAAATTGAAATAATTTTTGTAAATGAAAACAGAAACTCCAAAACTATTCGACTAGTAGTAAAGACGTGTTTACAGTACATCTTCCAGCTGATGATTATAATACGGCATGTCTGTTAAACATGTTCTGATTAATAGAAAATGGGATGGAATGATATCAAAGAATGGTTAAGTTCAAACCAATGTGACCTGTTAACGTGAAAAGTGGGTTTTATTTTAACTTTCTACTTACCCTGATTTTCAGGTATTAGATCAAGTAAAACACTAGCCTCTGGTAATTCGATGACACCTATTCACAAGAAAATAATCAAACATTTTTTAAAAGGGATTTGTATCAAGTTTCTTGACTGCAGAAATTAATTTTATTATTTATTAATACTTATTCTATTATTTTAATATTAAATTATTTTGTTGTACATGGATGTTTGCTGCTAATCAATCTGATAAAGTTGAAATTTTATGCCTAAATAAAGCCATTCATTCAGACACATTTCTAATGCACGATTATAAAAAACTTCAACTCTCTTTTTTTTTTAAAGAAAAGGAATACCACATAACCTGTAGCCGGTGCACTTGGTGCGGTTACTGACAGTCTGGAAATGCCTGCTGTAGTAATAGTGACTGAAGCACTTGAATGAAAATCTGCAAGATATTATTTATGTTTATCTTAATCACAGGCAAATACATAGCCTTTAACATTATATTCTCAACATACTTTAAATAGTAATCATACTGCTAGACACCATTGCGAGTCCGGCAAACTGACGTCTATATTGACATCACCAGAAGTTCAGATTTTACAGAATTTTCAATTGATATGTTTTTTAAAAAAAGACAACAGACCTCCTTTGCTTCTGGTATTTTTCACAATTATCTTATTCACTACTCATTTATCTCGAGAAAGAATATAATTTTCAATTTCACTTAATGGTATGCTTCCAATAATTATTCTTAATAGAATAAAGGAAATAAAACTCATAATAATTATTATAGTACTCTTTCTGTCTCTCGGGGCCACGTCACAAGAGCTCCCTATGAAAAAGACACTTTTCTGGTCACAGCCATCAGTATTTTATCTGTTGGAAAAGATTTATATTAAAATCCCACATTTTCACTTACAACATACCTGAAGCTGAACCTGAACTCACTGAGAGTGCACTGTTGGATCCAGTTCTATCTATGCTAAGTCCAGTGCCATCAGCAACACTCTCAATATCAGCTGAAACGGCTGGAAGTGTAGCACGCCATCTTCGCCCCCTATCTGCTAAGGTATTCTCCCCATCTTCCAAAGACAGAGCTGTAGATGGTGTTGCAGTGGAAGATTCATTGCTACGTCTCCTAGCATCAGCACCAAAAACTGCACTAGGAGAGATATGCACACCAAGACGCCCAGGTCTATTCACAGATGTTACTGTGCTGGAGAAGATGTTGCTTGTTGGGGTACTTGTAACATTTCCATGTCTAGCCTCTGAGCTAACAACAGTGCTGGCTGATGCTGGATTAATTAGTCTGCTGCTAGTACTAATGGTACTTGTTGCAACAGTGGTGGTTGGAGTTGCCACCATGCTAGTTAAACCAGCATCAGCACCAAATGTGTCAGGTGCAGAGGCAACATGGCCACTTGATGTCCCTGTGACTATTTCAGAGGTATGAGAGGAGGTTGAAATGGCTAGTGGAGACCTACTGGTACTACCCTGGTCAGTTCTGGTCCCCGTGCTTGTTACAGAGGTATGACTGGTTAGAGATCTAGACCCCCCCGTGATTGAATGGTACTCTCTTGTTGCGGTGGCAGTTGCCACGGTACTAGTGGAGGTTGAAACAGTGCTACGACCACCCACCATCAAGGTTTCTGTGCTTGTTGCAGAGGTATGAGTGGAGGTTGAAACAGCGGGTGGGGACCTCACCCTGTTGCTCCAGTCCCTTTCCATCCCTGTATCAGTTGCAGAAGTACGAGTGGAGGTTGATACAGGTGGTGGAGACCTCGCCCTGCTGCTCCGGTCCCTTCCCGTCCCTGTATCAGTCGCAGAGATACGAGTGGAGGTTGATACAGGTGATGGAGACCTCGCCCTGTAGCTCTGATCCCTTCCCGTCCCTGTATCAGTTGCAGAGGTACGAGTGGAGGTTGATACAGGTGGTGGAGACCTCGCCCTGTTGCTCCGTTCCCTTACCGTCCCTATATCAGTTGCAGAGGTACGAGTGGAGGTTGATACAGGTGGTGGAGACCTCGCCCTGTTGCTCCGATCCCTTCCCGTCCCTGTATCAGTTGTAGAGGTACGAGTGGAGGTTGATACAGGTGGTGGAGACCTCGCCCTGTTGCTCCGATCCCTTTCCGTCCTTGTATCAGTTGTAGAGGTACGAGTGGAGGTTGATACAGGTGGTGGAGACCTCGCCCTGTTGCTCCGATCCCTTCCCGTCCCTGTATCAGTTGTAGAGGTACGAGTGGAGGTTGATACAGGTGGTGGAGACCTCGCCCTGTTGCTCCGATCCCTTTCCGTCCTTGTATCAGTTGTAGAGGTACGAGTGGAGGTTGATACAGGTGGTGGAGACCTCGCCCTGTTACTCCGATCCCTTCTCCTCCCTGTATCAGTTGCAGAGGTACGAGTGGAGGTTGATACAGGTGGAGGAGACCTCGCCCTGTTGCTCCGATCCCTTCCCCTCCCTGTATCAGTTGCAGAGGTACGAGTGGCGGTTGATACAGGTGGTGGAGACCTCACCCTGTCGCTCTGATCCCTTCCTGTCCCTGTGGCATTCACTGAAGCGTGTGTGGGAGCTGTCTCCATACCCCTTGCCGCTAATGAGGTTCCACCTGATCTTGAAGAGACCCTGGTGCCCAAAACCGATGTTGTTGTTGTCACTGTATGGGTGGAAGTTGAAAAGTGGGGACCTAACACTTCTTGTAGCAGTGGCAGTTGCTGAAGTGCGAGTTGAAGCCCTCATCAAACCTCTTGCTACTAATGAACTGTCTTTAAATGTACGACTTCCTGTGGTTGTGCTATTTACTCTCGACTGAGTGCGATGAGATGGTCTCTGAAAGACATCAAAATTGTCGGCAGTATCAAACATTCAATTATTGACTTGCCACTGGAAAGATACAGCTCACAACAGATTAATAGTCAATAAATTATAGACTTATTAACTTTAATTAGTTGGTATAAGACAAGTAAATGTGTTTGCTATTGAATTGGTGTTGTGCATGCATATAGTTTGCAGCTACATCATTCACTGGTATTAAAGTGTGTAAAACTAGACGTAATTACCAGTTCTTGAAGTAATGTTTAATCAACAGACAATGTCAGTCAAAGGTAGACTTTGTCCTGTCAAATTATTTCCACCCCCTAGAATTACAGTTATAATTTTCTTTTAAAGTTTTTCTGTTGTTTTTTAATTTCAGTTCATTTCAGGTATGAGGGAGACTTTGATACTAAAGGTGTTATTCACTACCTCGGTTTCAATGCCAGAGCTCAGTATGTGGCTGAATCCTGCGCGAGTAGCGTCATCCGGAGTGAAAGTAACCTACTGCGATGGTAATGGTCGTGGAGACCCTGAAAATATCTTGGAATATTTCACTCCCGGCAACAGTTCCACACGATCGGGATGGTGTCTGGATTTGGGAGATTACTACACGCTGCGGCTTACCGACTACACTGTGAGGCAGCTCGGAAGCAATGACAGAAACTTTCTTCAAAACTTTGAGCTCCTTGGTAGGCTTTGTAATGACGATGATTGGTGTGTGCTGGACAGGCATCATCAAGTTGATTGGAGGTCGCAGCGTTTTTCACATATGCTCTCAGGAAATAAAGACTTGTCATATAAAACAAAAACGTGGTCTGTGAAAAGAGAAGTAAGAGCTTACCGCCAGTTCAAGATAGTCCAGATAAAAGACATGTCGACCAGTGTGCCAGGCACGCATGCTATGTCCCTGGCTGGTATCGAGTTATATGGAGTACTCAGTGTGCCATATTTGGACTACAAAGAGTTATTTGACTTAGGGGTGTGTTTATATTTAACTTCGTTCCCAGAGTGTTCTCTCCGAGTAGGAGAATACCTTGGGAAAGAACCATGATTTATATGAGTTTCGCCATTCTGAGGTGATATGTTTTTGTAAAGTACACAGAGACTGAAAACGTTTCTCGACAGCGGTATAGAAGATTACAGTACAGAGAAATTATAAAGTTTACCGTATTGATTATCGACAGCAGAATATCACCTGTCTCTCTTATATGGACGCTAATTTATCAGAATAGACACTATTATAGCTGTTGAAACCGAAAGTCATTTCTGTAAGTAAATTTTAAAGCATACATAAGGAAAGAAGCCCACAGTCCGAAACCAAGAGGCCACTAATTTAAATAGGACAAGAAATTCACTGGTTAACAAATTAAATTAAATTCTCAGGCTCTTATTATCGCCAAACACGTACAGTGAAAAAAGACCGAAAGTTGTCAGTGTTTATTCGGATCCACGGGGCTTAATCAAAACCGTAAACAGATTAAGCCTTGAAAAACACTACGACAGCATTCACAGTTGACTACAAATATGCAGACATCCGAAGAACGCGTTTTTTCCAATTACGAGAGATTTGGTAATTACAAACTAAACGTACATACGAAAATATCTCTATTTTGCCCGTACTCTAAAGCGCTCGTGGTTGCCTATAAACTTACATAGATTATGCTGCCCCGGGAGGGAGTATGTGCCGCCCAAAAAGTATGGGTTTTGCACCATTTTGGTCTGAAAACGGGTATAAACGTTTGCCCGATTTGGTCTGGATTCGGGTATGGTTTTCGAGGGAACTACGGAAGTATATGAACGTATCCAAATTCAAAATGGGGTTTGAGAAACCTTTTTAGGGTTAGTCTTCTAACAGTTATGGTGACATAATTTCTTACAGGCCAGGTTTTGAAACGGTGTGGAAAGTGACATTTTTTGGTCTGAAATAGGGTCAGGACTTGGAGAACAGGGCGGCGCACCCGACGACCACCAAGAATTCAATGAGTACCCCCCCGGGATGCCACCAGTCTTGATTGACTTAAAGATCATTGTAGACCGTATTATTTAAATATTTTTTCCTTTTTTAAACAAATTTAAACTCAATAGTACGGAGGTTAAAGAGAGTGATAAAACAAAACCAATCGATTGGCAAGTCCGAGCTTTGTTTGAAACTTAGTATAAGGCCCTACAGAAAGTAATTAATGAGATGCATATAAAAACTTTGCTTCCAGTACATATACGGTAAAACGTGTGTTAAGACAGGTTGATTGTCTAATGAAATCAACTAAAATAAATTGTCGATAGAAAGTTGGTAAGTGAACGCTTGATTGACGGGGACCGCTAAATACGTGTTGACCTCGCTTAATGAGGTTTGACTGCTTCCTGGAGTAAAAGAACTAGACTTTTTTCCTTTAACGCACGCGAGCACGAAATTAATTAGGGAAACGTCCTTTCAGCTTAAGTCTTGCTGGGTGCAGGAAAAAAAAAAAAAAAAAAACCTTGAACCCACATCTTGGGCAACTTTTCATCCATTTTCCTTATCTAGTTAATTCATCAAACTTGACACAATTCAGTAAAGATTTATCGTTTTAAACGTATTAGCCTTGTGGAAAGAAGACAACCTAATTTTACTGAACAAGAATAAGAAAACTAATAGAAAAAAAAGTGATTAGCTGGTACGAAATTGATAGTTTTTCACAGCTATTTACGAGAGGCCGAAAATGGGAAGTCTGAAGCCCCGACTGAAAGTCTATCTTTTTTTTATAGTGCAGCTGTCGAGCGCGGGAAGCGCGCGCAGCGGATCACCATCGATAAGAAAATTTGGTAATCTATGCATCGAAGAAATTTTGGTTCTGAGAAAGTCGTCCGTACGGAGTACGTCCGCCGGAAACAACAAAGAGAACTGCCAAACTGCCAAACTTAAGACCTCAGTGGCATTTACGTATTTTTTGTACCACATAGATCCTTCATTAAAAATAAAACTTTGCGTTTCACAAGATGTTAACGATAATGAAAAAATTAAAATAGACAAATTAAAGCGATTGCTAAACCCTACTGAAGTTATTCGGACCGCGAATCAAATACTTACCCTTAGAGAAGAAACTGAGGACAACTGAAGAACTCTAACAATGTTCGTTACTACTAAGTTCGATCATTTGGAACACTTCAACTTTTTTTGGGTGTTTCTATTTTAATTGTGCGCAACAATCAAACCTTTCTTAGATCTAAAATATTTTGCGAAAACTTCCTGCTTTTCTGGGAAGATAAGAGGTATGTACTGAATAAACATTGATTTTTGTGGCCCTCTGTAATAAGGGACTAGATGTTGCTAAACGAAGATGAAAGATTAAACCTGATTTCCACAGTTAGAATGATATTTTAAAGATTTTGAAGTGGGGAACGATAATAAATTAATAAATTAATAAATTAATAATAAATTTGTGGTCTTTTGAAAGCCATGCTTGATTGTGCGTATCGCTTATCGTCTTGCTGGTCGTGTTTTTCTGATGAATGTGACCGATTCAGAGGAATCTTCTTTCACCTTGTCAACAGTACCATCAGGGATTTTGTTACTTCAAGAGTGCAAGACCAGCAACCGAAACCTTCCCCCGCAGATAGCTCTCCAGTTCGTAAAAATTGTTCTCCTTAATCTGGAGAGTTTTATTTAGACATTTTATAATCATCCCCATAAGATTGTTCAAATAAATCTGCAGTGAAGACATTTTCTGAATTCAGGACCATTTTAATCGAATCCGTTCATGTTAAAAACAGTAACTGAATTTGTCGTCTATATCATTGTGGTATAACACTAGAATTTCTTTTGTCACACACAGCCACACACAGACATAAGTTGTGTAATAATAATTCCTGGAGAGGAAATTGATTCTGCACACATGCTCTTTGCACAAACCAGTCCAGTGGATTACGAGAAACTGTGAAGCAGTCCTACCCTGGAAAGGAATCACCCCCCGGGGGGGGGGGGTACTGCCATATATGGGCTATATAGTTATGTGCCGCTGTGAAGGGTATGGTTTTCAAGCAGTTTACTCTAGAATAGGGTATATAAATCAGAGCGTTTGGGTCTACAAATGGGTATCATTTTTCAGGAAACTGATCAGTTGGTTGAATATTTTATCTAGACTAAGGATTGTGGTACAAGGTTTTGTTTTGGCTAGACTGTGCTAGTGACCGCAGTAGTTTCTGGAAAACAGCTACTCTAGGATAGGGGGGATTGTGGGAGTTTACTCTAGTATAGGGTAGCAAAATTCAGCTGAACTAGCTCTGGTATAGGTTAAGGGTTCCAGGGTACCAGCGGCACATCCCCACCCAGAGAGTACCCCCCCGGGGGAAATCTAACGAGCACGGGAGTCTTCGTCGGCTGGAAAACCTGAAACAGAAACTGAAGCGAACAGGAGTAGAACAAGCCTACAGCGAGATCAGAAAGTTGAGGGAATTGTGGAGAATGCTAATCAACCAACTCAGGGAGTGGAGTTTTATATCCCCCATAAACCAGTAATTCGAGAAGAGACTGCGTATAGTGTATATACCACGACGCGTCGGCAAAAGCCCATCCTGATGCTGTGACTGCTTGTACGCTAGGGCCCTTTCTGCAGAACAAGTTGTGGAAGGTGCTAGTCCCGGCGGTCACGCATACATCCTGTGGTACTGGTGGGAGATCTGAAGAAAGCATTTTTACTAGTACGGATAAGAACGGCTGATCGTGATGCACCGCGTTTTCATTGGAGACCGGGGGAACACTCCCATATTGAGACACTGCGATTTACAAGAGCTTTATTTTAGCTAGCGCCATCTCCCCTTCTTCTTGGTGGCGTGATTGAGCACCACTTGGACAACTGGGTGGAAGGTGAACCTCATGCAAAAACTGAAATACGGAAGAATCTTTATGTGGATGACCTGTTGAGTAGTGGGATGACAGAAGAAGAAACCAAGTTGCTAAAGGAGAAGGCGATCGAGATATTTGAAGATGCAACATTCACATTACAAAAGTGGAAGTCCACTGAGCATAAAGTAGCATAAACCTCTGTCCTGAGCCTTAAGAAAAGAGGAACATTTGCGAAGCAACAGGTTGGGGAGCCCCAGGCGGGAGGATCAAGCCTACTATATAGCTAAGACTGAGAATGGAACAAAACACAAGACAAGATCATTGTATCTTTTCATGACTGTGAAGCAGCCTCAAGCAATAGAGGAGTTCCTCATAAGCTTGCAAGTATTTGTGACCATTTGGGGCTTGTTTCACCAGTGACTTTGGTAGGAAAGTGTCTGTACCGTACGGCGTGTCGGGTCAAATTGTCATGGGATGCAGAGTTAACAGGCAGGCTGAAACTTGGATGGGAGCAAGGGCTTCCCAAGCAAATAGCTGTAAGTCGTGCTCTTGCAGAAAATTAAGTTACATGGATTTGGGGATGCAAGTGTTGCTGGTATAGGAGCGGCTGTGTATGCAGCCGGTGAAGCAAGAATCAGGAAAAGACTACCTGGCGGCTTGTAGCAGCCAAAGCCAGGCTTTCTAAAGAGGGTTTAACTATTCCCCGTCTTGAGTTGATCTCAGCACAAACGGTGACTAATGTGCTAGTGAACGTAACAGCTGCATTAGAGCGGAAGAGAAAATCCTTCAAATTGCTGACGCAGAGGAGAATTAAGATAACTTGAACATTAAGAACTTTAAGTGGACAGTAAAAACTTTGAAAAAGTATTTTGTATAGGACTGCTTAGTAGCTTTCTAAAACCTTTCAAGTAACTATGTTAATTTGTTATTGCCCAGTCTCCTGAAGAATGGACAACATATGTCTCGTTCGTTGCCATATAGGGGGAGAGTGTCGGAGACTGGGCCCGAGTGTTCACGTAGTTGAGATTTTGACCGACAAGTTACTAGTACATGCGAGTCACAATCGAATGTGACTTGGGTCTTTGAACCAAGACTCATTGCCGGAGTAAATGCAACGACTTTATCAGCTGCTTAGATACAATCATCCTGAGGATGGTGAGGAGCGAGGAAAGAAGGCTGTATCCGTATTGAAAGATACATTCAAAATTCTATACTTCCAAGACAGGCACCTGTAATGCCAAGAAGTTAGTGCATCATAAACATCCGATAAACACCTATGCACTGTACACGGGGGAGTTGGCCTGAGGATGACAAGTGTGTAGTTGTAGTAGCTCTAGTAGCTTAAAAATCCTTAATCAGTACATGAGACTCTGTTATTCTCCTTTTGAAGCCTGGCAGGGGCCGTCAGCCCATAGACCTGTAGGCCCGGGCCTACAAAAGAAATTTTGGTTTGACCACTCTACCGTTTGTAATAAATTATGCGTTGCTTTGGGTTACCTAAAAAGGTTCAATGTTGCTCAGAGCACTGAAGTTTTGTTGTTTGCTTGCAATTGTATTTTCATCCATTGACTTCCTGTATTTTTGTACCTGCTTGCTTGGAATAAACATTTTGCGTAGGTGCTTGTTATACATACCTGAAACAAGCTACCCAAACTTTTCAACCGTATTTTCTGTAGTTGTCTTTTGTCTTTGGCCTCTCTTTAAATTTGTCTCTTCTCTTGTGTCGTCCGATGTCGCCCGAACAAGAAGAAAAATATATTTTTCCTTCGGACGAACTTGGTGAGCGCCGGGAATGAATTACGTAAATATTTAGATTGTTTTTAGTAAATGTCAACTTTCATTGTTGTTCACAGGCGACTTTACTCTAGAAACTCTATATTTGTTCCGCCGAAAAAGATGTATTTAATTTGCTATGTGCGACTGTTTTTATGAAAACAGGTCAAACCAGACTTCTTCCGGTATTTGTACTGTTTTATTCGTGTTATTTTTACTCTACTAAGTGAAGTTGAATAACACTGTTTTCTTATTATTTCTAGTATATATTTATTTGCTATCCATTGCTGACTTACAAAAAAGGAGTTTGAAACTGCCCGTCTGTAAACGGCCTAAGAACTTACGAACATAAGAAAGTGTCCACAAAGAAGAAACGAAAGAAAGAAATCATTCACCTCCCAATATATTTCCAGCACTGTGAGAGGATTTGATGTGCTTAATGAACAGCAACATAACGATTAGTGATGGTTCACATAGCATCATCATATGACTGTCAGACATTTATAAGGTTGAATATACATAGTGTGAGAAATCATTTGGAGC
>CALNXK010000248.1:300000-345000 GCA_942486035.1 Porites lobata | reverse complement strand
CGAATTCTCGCAAACTAAAGAATGTAAGAACAGTAAAACTGTTGCCACTTTCCTCATTTCTACAGTGTAACAGGATTGAGACTTTCACTTGACTTATTGTTTTTATCCTTTTTCCGTCTTTAGTTCTCAAAAAGTGCAATGTTTGTGATCTATGAATACATGAAATCACTCAATTTTTAATTAAGAAGAACTTCATACCATAAATGGTTTCCTTAGTTTTTCTTCCCGGGTTTGTTTTGTAGATAACCTCGTACTAAGTGCACTTTGCTTCGTGGGCATCCGTTGCCTTTACTGCCAGTTGGTGGTGTCCACTTTTAAATCCATTGTCAATAGTTATATTTCTTCCAAGCTAAGAGGACAACATTGTGCGATTCCTTATTATCTTTACATTTTCTTTTAACGTTTTTCTGTTGTTTTTGGTTTCAGATCATTTCAGGTATGAGGGAGACTTCGATACTAAAGGTGTTATTCACTACCTCGGTCTGAGTGCTGTAGTCAGTATGTAGCTGAATCCTGCGCGAGTACCGTCATCCGGAGTGAAAGTAACCTACTGCGATGGTAATGGTCGTGGAGACCCTGAAAATATCTTAGAATATTTCACTCCCGGCAACAGTTCCACACGATCTGGATGGTGTCTGGATTTGGGAGATTACTACACGCTGCGGCTTACCGACTACACTGTGAGGCAGCTCGGAAGCAATAACAGAAACTTTCTTCAAAACTTTGAGCTCCTTGGTAGGCTTTGTAATGACGATGATTGGTGTGTGCTGGGCAGGCATCATCAAGTTGATTGGAGGTCGCAGCGTTTTTCACACATGCTGTCAGGAAATAGAGACTTGTCATATAAAACAAAAACATGGTCTGTGAAAGGGGAAGTAAGAGCTTACCGCCAGTTCAAGATAGTCCAGATAAAAGACATGTCGACCAGTGTGCCAGGCACGCATGCTATGTCCCTGGCTGGTATCGAGTTATATGGAGTACTCAGTGTGCCATATTTGGACTAGAAAGAATTATATGACTAAGGGGTTTTTTATATATTTAACTTCGTTCCCAGAGTGTTCTCTCGGAGTAGGAGAACACCCTGGGAAAGAACCATGATTTATATGAGTTTCGCCATTCTGCTGTGATATGTTTTTGTAGAGTACAGAGACTGAAAACGTTTCTCGACAGCGGTATAAAAGATTACAGTGCAGAGAAATTATAAGGTTTACCGTATTGATCATCGACAGCAGAATATCACCTGTCTCTCTTTATATGGACGCTAATTTATCAGAATAGACACTATTATAGCTGTTGAAACTGAAAGTCATTTCTGTAAATTTTAACGCGTACATAAGGAAAAAAGCGCACCCTCCGAAACCAAGAGGCCACTAATTTAATTAGGACAAGAAATTCACTGGTTAACAAATTAAATTAAATTCTCTGGCTCTTATTATCGCCAAACACGTACAGTGAAAAAAGACCGAAAGTCGTCGGTGTTTATTCCACGGGGCTTTATTAAAACCGTAAACTAAGTCTTGAAAACCACTACGACAGCATTCACAGTTGGCTACAAATATAGACATCCGAAGAACGCGTTTATTCCAATTACAAGAGGTTTGTAAATACAAATTAAACTAACATACGAAAATATTTCTATTTCCGGTAATCTAAAGCGCTCGTGGTTGCCTATAAACATACGTAGATCATGCTACCCCGGGAGGGACTATGTGCCGCCCCAAAGGGTATGGTTTTTGCGCCTTTTTGGTCTGAAAACGGGTACTTATTGAAATACCACGGGGCTTTATTAAAACCGTAAAAAGATTAAGCCTTGAAAAACACTTCGACAGCATTCACAGTTGACTACAAATACAGACATCTAAAGAACGCGTTTATTCCAATTACGAGAAATTTGTAAATACAAATTAAACCAACATACGAAAATATTTCTATTTTTCCCGTACTCTGAAGCGCTCGTGGTTGCCTATATACGTACATAGATCATGCTACCCCGGGAGGGAGTATGTGCCGCCCCAAAGGGTTTGGTTATTGCACCGTTTTGGTCTGAAAACGGGTATAAACTTTTGCCCGATTTGGTCTGGATTCGGGTATGGTTTTCGAGGGAACTACGGGAGTATATAAACGTATGCAAATTCAAAATGGGTTTTGAGGAACCTTTTTAGGGTTAGTCTTCTTATCAGTTATGGTGACATAATTTCTTACAGGCCAGGTTTTGAAACGGTGTGGAAAGTGACATTTTTTGGTCTGAAATAGGGTCAGGACTTGGAGAACCGGGCGGCACACCGCACGACCACCAAGAATTCCAATGAGTACCCCCGGGATGCCACCAGTCTTGATTGACTTAAAGATCATTGTAGACCGTATTATTTAAATATTTTTTCCATTTTTAAACAAATTTAAACTCAATAGTACAGAGGTGAAAGAGAGTGATAAAACAAAACCAATCGATTGGCAAGTCAAAGCTTTGTTTGAAACTTAGTATAAGGCTCTACAGAAAGTAATTGATGAGATGCATATATAAACTTTGCTTCCAGTACATATACGGTAAAACGTGTGTTAAAACAGGTTGATTGTCTAATGAAATCAACAAAAATAAATTGTCAATTGAAAGTTGGTAAGTGAACGCTTAATTGACGGGGACCGCTAAATACGCGTTGACCTCGCTTGATGAGGTTTGACTGCTTCCTGGAGTAAAAAAAACTAGACTTTTTTTCTTTAAGGAATCGCACGCGAAATTAATCAGGGAAACGTCCTTTCAGCTTAAGTCTTGCTTGCCTTGAACCCACATCAGTAGTATAAGGGGGCATGTGGATGAACAAAAGTGAGGGGACATCGGGGATACTGGAAAAAACCAGTATCACCAGCAGTCAGTCAAGTCAATCTGGTCTTTGTTCTGTAACCATTTTTGTATTGTCAAGGTTAATGTCAAGAGTTAATTCTATCGAGTGAATTTCCAAAACCTAACGAAATGTCCTAGCCCCAACTAAATGTCCTAAACCTAACTAAATGTCCTAGCCCTAACTAAATTTGCTAAACCTAACTAAAATCTGTTGGGCGCAGTGTTTAGACCTAAATCAGTTGGGTGCAGTGTTTAGAGCTAAATCAGTTGGGCGCAGTGTTTAATCTGTTGATGTAGTGTCATTTATTTTCCAAAACCTAACTAAATGTCCTAGCCCTTTCTAAATGTCCTAAACCTAACTAAAAATCAGTTGGGCGCAGTGTTTAGACCTAAATCAGTTGGGCGCAGTGTTTAATCTGTTGACGTAGTGTAAATTTCCAAAACCGAACTAAATGTCCTAAACCTAACTAAAATCGTTTACTTTTTCTGTTTTAGACCTAAATCTGTTGGGTTCAGTGTTTAGAGCTAAATCAGCTGGATGCAATGTTTAGGATTAAAACTTTCCCTTACTCTAAAATCTTACCCTAACAAAAACTCACAGTTGAGTGATTACAGGCAAGTTTGAACAAGCCCATTGACGTCACCTTTTGTTTTGTTGAGTCAGCAGAAATTGATGCTATTTTTGGAACAGAGGGCTAGCGGGGGATATAAAAGCGGGACAGCAACACATACAGATCATTTGATTACAATTCGTTGAACTGTGCAAACCTCTCATCATGGCAATTACTTACCCACGTCCTTGTCCTATCTGTGGAACCAAAATTAAGAATCGAGGAAATTTCTTCCGTCACAAAAAGTATTGCGGTACTAATACAAGAGTACCATGCCTACATTGCGAAAAAACGTTTTGTCGTAAAGACAAAATGGTGGCTCACGTCAAAAATACCATTCTGAAACAGCAAAACGAAAAGCAGAGGAGTCTGCCGAACTAACAAGGCTGGAATTATTGCATGCCAGCAAAGTACCTAGACTGGGTAATGAGGAACAGACTGGCGGAGCAGTGAGCACCCGTGGAACCAAGCGTTCAGCTGAAGATTCCAATCCTGATGTGAAAGTTACAAAGATGGATTCCCAGGGCAATGAAGCCAAGACTGATGGCGGTACGGGTCCGTTGTTTCAAGCCAACATTGCCAAAATGGGGACACCTAAAAAATGGAAAAAAGGCAAAGTCATTGACCAGAAATTTACGTTTACATTGGATTACCTACGCGACCCAAAACCAGACGAAGATTTAGGGGTAGAAGCAGTTTATGCGTTGACCGAAGGAATGGATGCTATGATGGAAGATATGGAGATTGACCTAAAGAACTATGACCTGGCACTTCAAATTGGAAGCAAGGAACATTTCAAAGAGTCCAGCAATACCGGTGAAACATGGTATATCCCTGCCGATGATTACTTTCACCGTTTGCAAATGACGCAGTCGATGTTAGGCCATATTGCGAGGGTCTTGAATTCGGGGGAATTTATTTCGTCCGACAGAGGCTTTTCAGCCTCCATGACTCTTTTACGTCGTGACGTGAAAGGAGGAAAACGATCAGGATACAAACCCGGTGAGCGTATTTGGGAAGAAGTGGTCAAAGAATTACGCTGTGTCCATGAAATCAAAAACAAGGATGAATTGTGCTGTGGCCGTGCTATAGTCGTCATGCGAGAACATGCCAAGAAAAAAGCAGGTGAAAAGAACTGTTACGAAAATATTCGCCAAGATCGAGGCAAGAACAGCCAGCAACTGAAAGAAGCCAAACAGTTATACACAGCGGCAGGTGTTCCAGAAGGATCATGTGGGTACGAAGAAATTCAAAAATTTCAAGACTATTTGGGTCCTATGGGTTACCAGCTGATTGTCGTTGACCCAGTACGTGGTGGTGTCATATTTACTGGAGAACAATACAAGTTTGCGCCTAAAGTGATTCAGATTGTAAAAACCTATTATGAGGACAGTGATGGAGAAACCAAAGCCCATTACGATGGCGTGTACAGTATTGCAGCTGTGATGAACCGTAGCAAGTTTTGTCGTTATTGTTGCAAGGGTTACAATACAGAAGACGCAAAGCACCATAATTGTTTGCATGCCAATTGCCCTAGCTGTATGCGTCGTAGGAACAAGACATCAAAGGGGTGTCCTGACTACACCGGTTGGAGTAAACCAACCATCACCTGTCGCAAATGTTGCAGATCATTTTATGGGGAAGATTGCTACCGGGACCATTTGGTTCAAAAAAACAAACAAGAAGAAAGCAAGATGGAAAAAGACTTAATAAAAGAAGTAGCGTTGGATAATGATCTGACGATTCCACCCCAGAAACCGTTGAAAAGTGTTTGCGAGATGCATCGTAAATGTAACACCTGTTTGGTTTCTTACAAAGTGAAAGAAGGAATGACTCATAAATGTGGTCATGGACAATGTTCTAATTGCTTAAACTATGTGGATCTGTATAACCACCGATGTTTTATTATGAGTGACATCTACAAGGCAAATAAACGTTATGACAACAAACAAAAAGTAGAAGAAAAGATTCTGGAAGCCATCAAAGAAATGACGACTGAAGACGGGGAAAAAGTGAAAGACGTTGCAAAAAACCCTATTACGAGGAAAGAACAGGAAGAGGCCTATCTAAAAGAACACCCACCAACACAACCAGTAGATGAAAAAAGTAGACACGAATCCATCGAGAGAGTTAAGAAACAATTACAAGATTTGGGCGTGGATGTGACAGAGATTCCCGAGGATCAATTAGAAAAGTTCCAAGGGGATCATTACATGCTGACAGAAGGGAAGAAAGACAAGCACAGAGAGTTAGTGTTTGCAGACATCGAGTGCAGTATTGACAACAACAGACAATTTACCCCGAATCTCATCTGCTTTGAACGTGAAACGTCAGACAAGAAATACCACTGTTGGGGTAGGACATGTCTACGTGACTTTCATAACAAGCTAATGACTGCGCTACAAGAAATAGAAAAAGAAAACAATTTGCGATGGAATCAAGTAGAAATGCAAGTATACTTCCATAATTTCCGTGGATTTGATGGCATGTTTATCATCAAACAGCTGTATGACATGAATATCAAGGTGTCTAAAGTTCTGATGACTGGTCAGAAGATTTTGTACTTTGAATGTAGCAGACTGAAGTTTAAGGACTCTATGTCTTTTCTAAATATGCCGTTGGAAAGTTTCACCAAGACGTTTGGTTTGACGGAACTGAAGAAGGGGTACTTTCCTCATTCATTTAACAAAAAAGAAAACCAGAATTACGAGGGCCTGATTCCTGACCTGAAGTATTATGAGACTAATTGCATGAACACTAAGAAAAAAGAAGCTGTAGAAAAATGGCATGGCCAAGAAGTATTGAAAGGAGAAAGCTGGAACTTTAAAAAGGAATTGTTGGAGTACTGTGAAAGTGATGTCAAGTTATTAAAGGAAGGTTGTCTAGCCTTTGCAGCTGATTTTGAAAAAGAATGCAAGTTTAATCCATTGAAAGAAAACATTACCATTGCCAGTGCCTGCCACAACTTTTGGCGGAATAACCAAATGATTCCTTACTCCATTGCTGTCGAACCACCCCATGGATGGAGTGGAATAAAGCCAGCACAGAGCAAGATTGGATTTCAGTGGTTGCATATCCAAGATCAAAAGCTGGGTGGCAACAGAATCAAACATGCAGCGAATGGCGGGGAACAAACTCTCATGATAGAATCGTGGGGAAAAGTACGTGTAGATGGCTATGATCCCCTCAAGAAAACAGTCTACGAATTTCAAGGCTGCGAGTTTCATGGCTGTCCTAAATGCAAGAAACAAAGACATGTTAAAACTTGGCACCATCCAGACCGTACGGTGGATGAAATGTTGGAATTAACAAAAAAGAAGACAGACGTGTTACGGAAAGCAGGTTACACCGTAAAAGTGGAATGGGAATGTAACTTCAAACAAAAACTTGCAGCTGATCCAGAGTTACAAGACATGATCAAAGATTTGGAATGGACGGCTCCTTTAAACCCAAAAGAAGCCTTGTTTGGTGGACGTACTGGATTAAGTTGTTGTTATCACAAAACAGTCCCTGACGAAAGAATTGACTATGTGGATTACACATCATTGTACCCGTGGGTCAACAAATATGGAACGTATCCCATTGGACACCCGACCATCATGAAAAATCCATCTGATCAGAACATTGACAATTACTTTGGTATCGCTAAAGTAGATGTGTTGGCTCCAGAGAAATTGTTTCACCCCGTATTGCCTATGAAAATTGGTGACAAATGTATGTTTACTCTGTGTGCTACCTGTGCCCAAGAACAGCTAGAAAAACCATGGCATGAAAGAAGTAATCTTTGCAAACATACAGACCAAGAACGTCAAATGACGGGTACTTGGTGTACAGAGGAACTGAAAACAGCGGTTGAAAGGGGATACGAAATACTAAAAATTCATGAGGCGTGGCACTGGGGAGAGAACCAGAGAAAAAGAGGGTTATTTGCACCCTACGTCAACAAGTTTTTGAAGGCCAAACAGGAAGCCAGTGGCTGGCCGTCAGACGTAGAAACAGACGAACAAAAAGCCAAGTACGTCAGTGAGTATGAAATGCATGAAGGCATTCAATTGGAACAAGACAAGATTGAGATCAATCCAGGCCGGAAAGCAGTGGCTAAAGTGATGTTGAACAGCTTTTGGGGGAAATTTGGAGAAGCTGACAACAAGCCAACTACCAGTACATTGCAGAAAGTAGAAGATTGGGAAAAACTAATAAATGATGATACGGTGATTGTAAAAAGTGTCAATGTTTACAGCGAAGAAGTGTTGGAGGTCACAACAGTCAAAAAAGAAGGCGCATGTGCCCCGAATGTGAAAGGCAATATTTTTATCGCTTTGTTCACAACAGCTATAGCACGCCTCAAGCTATATGAAGCTTTGGATGAATTGAAAGAAAGAGTCCTGTATTATGACACAGACTCTGTCATCTACAAGAGCAAACCTGAAGATGAGACATTACCACTGGGTAAATTTTTGGGGGATTTTACAGATGAGACCGGTGGAGACACCATAGAAGAGTTCGGATCAGCAGGCCCAAAATCCTACAGTTACAAAACAAGCGGTGGAAAAACAGAATGCAAAAGCAAGGGGTTAAAAAACACTCACGCTGTCAGAGAAGTGTTGAATTGTGAGGCAATGTTGAAGCACATTCAGCTAGAACTGAAAGACCCAGAAGAACGCAAGCGTCAGTTAAAAACCACAATTTTTAATCATTTTGTCAGGAATAGTAAAGTCAAAAGCATTTATTTGGAGCATATGGTCAAGATATTCCAAGTCAATTGGGACAAGCGTGTGGTAGAAAAGACCACAGGACTGACATACCCCTATGGTTATGTGAGATTGTAATTTTTGTAAACGTTTTATACATTTTTGAGAACAAAGTTTGCTTGGTAGCGCGAGTTTTCTTAGTGTTTTATACAAAGTTTTGTTGTCAGAGCAAAGTTTGCTTGGTAGCGCGAGCTCTAGTTAATTTTTGGAAAAGTTTAGTTTTTCACTAGTTCGTTGTAAAATAGAGGTAAGGTTACAATAAAGTGTGTTACAAAAAAGACATGTGTGGGGTTATTTGGGTAAAAATTTCCCAATCCTTCAACCAAAGAGAAAATTCCCAAACCTTCAACCAAAGAGAAAATTTCCCAAACCTAAAACCAAAGAGAAAATTTCCAAACCTTAAAAGCGAAAAACGAAAATCCATCAAGGCAATGTCTAGGGTTAATTCAGTGGGGCAGTGTGTTTAGGCTTAAATCAGTATGGTATTTCAAAAATCAAAATTACCCTAGCCCCTAACCCTAACCCTAAACCCTAACCCTAACCCTAACCCAAACCCTAACCCTAATCCCAAAAGACTAGGGTTTAACCCTAACCCTAGCCCTAACCCTAACCCTAATCCCAAGGGGCTAGGATTTAACCCTAACCTTATTAGCATTTTAACCCTAACCCTAACCCTAACCCTAATCCCAAGAGGCTAGGGCTTATTAGCATTTTAACCCTAACCCTAATCCCAAAGGACTGGGGCTTATTAACATTTTAACCCTAACTAGGAGAAGGACTGGTACGAGTGTAGATAAATTGTGATGACTCACTTTATCCCAACCATAAAACAAGTGTGAATGTGAGTGTGTATATGTGTGGAGGAAAAATGCAGTCGGTATCTATGCAAGATTTGGAGCAGTTATCTTGTTGGCAAGAAAAACGTTTTAAAAGTGGACATTGGTATAATCTGTACAACCCAGTGCTTTCAATGGAGTTAACAGAATTTGCAGACAGAGTGGTGAGAAATAACGACGCTGTGCAAGAAATTCAATTGGATCTCACAGTGCACCAACACAGAGTACCAGAAAACAATGAAAACCTGTTGATGTCAATGAGCGATGGTTTATTACGAGCAGTTCAACATTGGATTAGAAACCGACGTTTATCCATGAAAACAAGATGTTATTTGACCCTTCAAACTGTGGAACCGTTTGCTCTCCCAATCACAAAATGTTTAGGGGTGCTGACAAATATTCCAGTCTTTGCACTATGTTAGCGATGCTCGATTGGCTGAGTTATAACTGGTTACTTGCCAAGCTTCTTTCATCAAGAAATGACATGAAATTGGTAATCACAGTGATTCACGAAGGACATGCATGAACATGTTAAATCTCAAGAGACATACATCAGCGAAAAACAGACATCATTCATCATCAAAACACTGTTTTAAAGCTAGAGAGAGAAGACAGATCAACAAAGAAGAACGAAATAAACGCATTGGATTGTCAGAGGAAAAGATAAAAGAATTGGATGGATCTGGCAAAGCGTTTTTTTCAGATGATGTTGAGAGCAAATGGAGAACTTTTCTGGTTTAGATGGCAGAAGGGAAACAAAGAACCGCCTAAAGGATTTCGTTTCAAGCCGTATAATTTAAATAAAAGCATGTGGTTTTTATTTACAAACCAGTTGGAAGAATCACTACAAAACATGACAGATGAAGATAGACAAGAGCGAGCGATGAGAGGATTTTTATGTTGCAGATGGGCTGTAGGAAATAACATTGTACGATCTTGTTATGATCATCTACCTTTACATTGGGAGACTTCACAGGCTAGGACTTGCCCCGATGACGTCATTGCCCTAGGGACCTTGGGTAGTGTATATCAGTGAGTGAAAGATGTTATCGGAAATTACTATTCATTCAAACAGTGTAAGATGATGGAGCATATACCCATTTTAGAACGGCAGGGTCAAGATATGCAACAATTTATGCTTTTTTGGCCATACTATAAAGCAAGACTTCGACATCGAGAAGGAAGGCAGCCCGAATTTAAGACCAATTTTTCACCAATTGGACCTGAGAAACCTTCAACAGACGAGAAAGAATTTTATCAGTTCTTTATACACTTTAGTCCTGAGGAAACACCAAACAAAGATTATTTTTCAAGAACGGCATTGGGAAACCAATTGATGAAGACTTTATCATCATGGAAACTTGTACACCCAAACAAGGCAATGATGGATGTGACTATAACCAAAGGAACGGGTGAATTCATTTATGAGATCGTAAACATACAATTACATTCTCAATGCAAGGAAAAAGCAGCTCGTTATTATACCATGAATCAAGCCTTAATGGACATGGTAGCAACCAAGCTCATTTTAGCATGGGATACATACTCTATGAACTTTGTAGTACATATTACACTTCACAATTATTGTCATTAGCTAGTTTTTAAGAGGTCAATAAAAATCACACAAAGTTTACAGTTGAATCATGTGTTTTATTATTTACTGGGGGTTGTTTAATTGTGACCAGAGCTGTGCATATTTAGACTGCAACTCGGTGAGTTCCTGCATGAGCTGAGTTACAGACAATTTCTTGAGTTTTCTGGGTAACTGAGAGCGTTCACCTTCACGTTCCTTTCTCAGGGCTTCATAACTGGTTTGATCTTGCGTCAGTTTTTTCTCCTCATCCAAAATCATTTGGTCCAAAATGACACAATGCACTTGTTCACAGGCGGCATTGACCACGGATTGTGTTTCAGGTGATTCCATTTTTGGGAAGGGCCGTAATGATTTGAACCGTTTAGGAAAGTTGCCCTTTTTGAGATGGTGTCTGAATCCTTTGATGGCTTTTTCACGATACTTGATGCGTGCCTGGATGGCCTGCAGTTTTTGACGGTAACTTTTTAGGGTAGATTTCTTACTTTTCACGGTAGATTCCATATTTTTCTCAGTGGTTTCAGATTGATCCCCTGTGGGGGGATGTTTTCTTCGAGTGTAGACATGTTACCTTGAAAAGAGGTGAGATAAAAATGAGTCCTTAACGTGAGAACGATGTCAATTTATAGCCTGACCTGTGTGACCTGAAAAGAATTCATTCTAAAAAGTTTCTGTTGATGATTACTTATGGTTCATGGTTGAGTGATTACGGGCAAGTTTAGGCAAGCCCATTGACTTTGTTTCTATTTTTAGTGCATCCTAATTAGATTACAATAAGTGACATAAAAAAGAATAGTCAGAGTTACAATATCATTCATTTCACACACGTTATCGTGATGGTAGGAACGTATGACACACAGACTCCAGCGGAGCAGTGGAATAAAGATTTAGAAGACATGTGGACAAACTATGAGCAAACAGAAAGAGAAATGTACACTGAGAACAAGGAAAATCTACATTGGATGGAATTAGCCTTGGAGGATCCTTTGTTTAAGGTCAGTTCTACCCAAGTATTCGGAGCTAATCTGTATTTGTTTGACATAACCCAAAAACCTCCAACAAAAGAAGGTGTAAGAAATTTGGACTTTGAAGTCGTGTATCCTATATACCACGAGTTGAATGACATTATTGAATTAACAAAACCGACCAAGACAACTCAGATAAAAATCAGGACGTCCTCGAGAGAACATTGGGAGGTCGTCTATACGTGTGAATTCCGCGTCGATCAGTGGTCTTATAACAAAGTAGATGAAATCACGGAGAGGTTAGCGGATCAGCTTACTATGAAACAAAACTTGAATGGAGGTTTACTTATACATGTGTCTTTCAAAGAGTAAGTCAACACAATAAACTTCTTAAGTGCAGAAAATTTCTGCAACTAACAAATGTGACGGGACAGTTAAAAATTTTAAAAAATTTCCATCTGTGTTTCATCTGGGTTTCATCTGGGTTTCATCCGCGATGAATCCGCGTTTCATCTGGATTTCATCGTTTTATCTGCGTTTCATCTGCGTTTCATCGTAAAAACAGAAAAAGTATAAATTTACAACTTTCGCGAGAATATCATCAATTCAGTTAACACTTCACGGTGTCAACATGTCTTTTAAGCAAGGACGCACATGTCCTGTTTGTTTCAAAGAAAATCTCTTCTATTTAAGGGATCATTTAAGACAAGTGCATAACCTTTCGAGTGCAGAGAGACAACTATGGTTAAAATCTGCCACTTATTCACCGACAGTCTCTATGAGGTTACCTAACATGCCTCCTTACCCCTTTTGGGGCATGCCTCAGTACCCAATGACTCCGCAGTTACCTACGGAAGTACCTCAAAGCATGAAATCAAAACAGTCTAAACCAGTCAAAGTCCAAACAAGTCAGGGTTTAGAGACAAAGCCTTACCCAGAGTTTAAGTTTCATCATACGTGTTCAATGCTTGTCGTAGGACCGACACAATGTGGGAAAACCTATTTTGTGCAGCAATTACTAACCAAGAACTGTATCGAGTACCCAAGTGAGAAACCTACCCAGATTTACTGGTTCTATAATCAATGGCAACCAAGGTATGATGCATTGAAACGAGCGCTAAAAAGAAAATCCAGTTCACCCAAGGGTTACCAGACCTAAGCGAAGATCTCCATGAAATCAATCCAGAGTATAACAATATATTGGTGTTTGATGATTTGATGTCTCAAGCCATAGATAGTCCCGTGTTATCACAGCTGTTTACCCAAGGAAGACACCGCAATGCGAGTGTGATATTGCTGTTGCAAAACATGTTTCCGAAAGGAAAATACAACACAGACATTAGCAGAAATGCTCAGTATTTGGTGCTGTTCCGTAGTCCTAGTGACAGAAAACAAATTGGAATTGTTGCTGAGCGAATATTTGCGAAGGATAGACCAAAATTTATGTCTGCGTACGTCCAAGAAACAGCGAAACCCTACGGTTATGTAGTGATAGACAACCAACCGAAAACCGCGAGTGAGAAACAAGTGGTCTCCGATGTCTTTGGACGGTGTAAAAGC
Organism: Porites lobata; assembly: GCA_942486035.1. Lineage (NCBI taxonomy): Eukaryota > Metazoa > Cnidaria > Anthozoa > Scleractinia > Poritidae > Porites > Porites lobata. Next base: position 331,847 of record CALNXK010000248.1, on the reverse strand, counting down.
TATCCACATATTAGTACACAGTCAGAGATAACCCCAGTTACCACAGACGTACAGCCAAAGCCGTCCGTCAAACAAAAAGTCGAAAGTCCAGTGCCGAAGCAACCCGTCAAACGTAAAACAAAAAGTGAAAAACCACCTGCTAAGAAAGCGAAAACGCAGTCTGCGAAGAAACCAAGAAACGTTAAATCAATGCCTAAGGCACAAACTAAACCTAAAAAGCGAAGAAAGCAGGCTATCTATAAACCAAAATTTATAAAGTCACCACCAAGAGAGAGCTTTACGGAGGAAGAACAGTTTGACTCTGACGAGGAACAGTTTGACTCTGAAGAGGAACCTGGACATTTAACGCAGTACGAGTTAAACACTAGACGACGACCAGGATTCGGTCCTAGAATTGTATATGAATAGTTTACTTTACCCGTCAAATTGTCAATAAATTTGTTTAAAACCTTTATTTCTGGTGTCTTTTACTAGCGTACTAAAATTCCCATACATTTTACTATAGCGGACTGCCAAGGAAACACCTTTTTTAGTTTAACGAAGGTAGTAAAGACAGGCAGAGGCTAAGACTTCTTAAATCGAGTCTTACAGTCTGTAGAGCAAAGGTTTTAGCTATCTTAGTAGTTTAAGGGTTAAATCGTTTACACTTAAGGGTCCTACGAACACGTTCTGCCATGTAGCCGCCATCTTGGATTTTGCGATCGATACTCCGATAAGTCCGATAAAGCAAAAATGCTGACTTTTACTGTGGGTAATATGTTTTACTGTAGGTAAAAAGTTTATGCCTAGATAAAGAACAGGGCTAAAAAACATGCACACCCATATACTTATAAAAACCACACACACACACACACACAATCGATCGATCGAGAGAAAACGTTTTTGCAGTAAAGTCACTTTTGCGCATGCGTTATGCGCAACGGACCCCTCTAAATCTCTTTCACGTAAGTTAAATATACTTTATAAAACTTTAAGACTAGTTTAAAAACGTTTTAAACGTTTTTTACACAACATTTATTACTACGCATGCGTAGTGCGCAGGGGACAGAAATTCTGTCCCACAAGTGTAAGTCCACACGTTCATCCGCATATATAACTTCACTTTTACAGATGTGCAAGTAACTAGGTTTAAGTACTCTTCGGCGCTTTCCGAGTGCCGAGGACTCTCCGATCTTTTGGCCTCGTCATCGGAACCGATGACGTAATGCTTAGAAATTGAATTGATTATCCTTCAGTAGTGGTAGACAACAGCAAGTGGTAACGTTTGCGCATGCGTCAAGCTTGCTGGGAAGCACTTGTTGACGGGAAATCGTAATGGCCGAAAGCCGTTCTGAAGCACTTTCAAGGGAGATTTTTTTGCATACCCAATCGACAACAGACATGTCTTATAGATTGGATACTTTGGCTAAGCTATGTTGAAGTGTCATGTATGGGAGAAGGACCATTTAGGTGGTTAATTTTCATTCATTTGGCTCCTCTGATGAAACAGATAAAGCGTTCACGAGGTCGTTTGTTGTGATATGTTGATTTGTTGACATTCAAGCGGTCACGGATTTCTGGGTTATCGTCCACGATCTGCAGAGCTGCCTAACATTTAGGTAAGATATACCCCTTGATTTACTTTGTGAAATGTGAAGCAGCATCATCGAATGTTATGTGTTAAAATTATAGCAACCTGAATTCAACGTAATTTATGTGACCCTGGTATTTTTGTAGTATTTGACCCTGACCGTACAGCGAGATCCAGTTATATATCCCACACAAGCGACTAAACAGGTTAAACTTCTCTTTCGGTCACTCTGTATTTTCACTTTTAATGGTTAATTCAAAGGGGGGAAGTTTGAGTATTTTGATACTATTTAGCGGCATGAAATCAACAAGCAAATTTCCTACTCTTACAAGTAAGGCCATAGTCGGATGTTTCCTTCCATTTTCGAATATTTGCTTTTCTGGTTTACATTGGTGCTCTATGGCGATTACTTATTCTCAGAGATTAAGAGATCGAGGCGGTGGATTGTGAAATATTATTTGCTAAAACTTCGTTAAAGATGGACAAATTTTTCTTGTCCTTTTCAACCTTGTTTTTAGATTTTTCGTTAACATGTAAAAGTATATCCCAACAAAACTTATTTGTAAGAGCATTGTTTCGGAACACTCTTTCATTCTTGAATGTTTGATTTTGCATCCAAGGGGGGGAACACTGATGAATTTGCGTTTTAATAATCATGCACTGTAAGCTCTCAGATTCACTGACAACAACCCTCACCATTTGGAAGATGATTTTATTCTGATAATTATTCAATGATGATTTGTTTATACATACAAAATTGGCGCCTAAAAGAATTGTAATGTTATGCTTAAAATGTTTACATAATGTCTTGAAACATAACTGAAATCAATATAAAATATGAAAATACACATATGTGCATTCTTTCCCCTGCCCTACTATAAAAGTGATTTAATAAGTGTGATTTAATGCATTTTCATATGACCATTACAATATTACTCCCACTTCGACACTAGCACAAGTTCAAGCGCAAAACAATTTTTGCCCTTGTTCAGCTTTGCACTTGCTGGACTGCCATTCCTGTTTGAAGTACAGACAACACTGGACATGAAATCCCTGTATTTGATTCCTTACATTGGCATCCACATAAGAATTAGCTTCATCACATACAATGTATTTGTATGCTTACAAAAATCATGAATGTTATTATTCCTTTTCTATCCAAAAGATTTCTTTCCTTCTTGAATATAAATTCATATCCATGACACTTTAGAAATCCTGAAATATCTAAAGGGGTATCGCTAGTTATGGGCAACAACTAAATGCCATAGGGGTAACTTTTCACTCTCCGATAAAAATAGATCTTTTGATACTCTGGGTTTCATATATTCAGTGTTTGTGCACATGAATTTAGGAGCACTTGGCTTGCCAATGTCAGTTTGGCTGTGTATACACTGTAGTAGTGTATATAGTCATATATCATAGGCTGCACAAGTTGCAATTTATGTAAAATTGCCCCTGAAACAAGCTCATTGATGCTCCTGGTGTCGCAAGATGACAAGTTATGAAAAATTTCATTTGCCTTTTTCCTGTTGCAGGAGCTCCCTATGAGATGCTCAGCACTAAACCTTGTTGATTCAGGTGATAGTCATTGAGGACGACTGCATCGTCACATTTAAACCAGTCCCACTTTTCACTCAAGCCATAGCAGAGGTGGTACAAAATGGCGGCTATCCGTTTTTTATTTTACCCTATGCTGTCTGCAGAATGTGAAGGGTCTGTCACTCCATCCTGAACTGCATCAAATAGCCTTGGTGCCCCAGAAGACACACAGACAAGCTTTAATTTTAAAGAGTCATACATTGGCTCACTTGAAGCTACCATAAACTCAGACTTTATAAATATCAGGCTTTAAGATGCTTAAGTTCTCCTCATGTTGAAATTGAATGAAAAGGAAAAGTTAGAGCTAATTTTCTCTCATTTTCAATTTTTAATCTTAGCCCAGATATGGGCTAGTCAAGGAGCTAGGCCTTATTAGTTATATCTTAAATAATTAACACATGTGCAGTAGAAAATACCAAAAACAAAATTTATGAAAAGCAAAAATGAGTGCAAGCATGGAAGTATCAGAGGCAGAAAATTCACTTCAATGTCTCAGAGAGAAAAAGCAGTTTTAGATATGACTATGATCTTTACTATTTTAAGTATTTTCACTGTTGTGTGCATATTTGCAATTTTCTAGTATGTAGAAGTGTGGGGAGTAAAGGGAAGGATTTTTCATGGTTAGGGTTACCTCAATAAAACACATCTGTAATATGAAACATCTTATACCACACTCCTGTTTTGGCTCATCTAATTCTTTATTATAGAAGTATAAGGGGCATCTTGGAGTCAAGAGCCTCCATATTACAAAATTCTGCCTACACCCCTGAATAAGTTAAGGCATCACATAGATTTAATAGATGTCATTTATTGAGTTTGGGTCTTCAGTTTTATATCATCTAGTCAAAAAAGGAAACTTACAATTTCATAGCCCTGGGTGGGATATCTTTGAAATTTTATCAGTCGCAGAATTAGGGCACTGCACCTGCTTTGGCCACTGGTGGTTAGGATGGGGTATCTCTGAAAAGTAATCACTGGCAGAATCACTGCACTAAGGTTGCACATCTCTGAAAAACAGGGCGTTCCTGAACCAAAGCTGAAGTGAAATCGTATTATTGCAAGGGGATTGTCGCAAGAACTGCAGTTATGACTATATAAACAGACTAGCATTTAGACTTTTTTCACAGCGTTTTAAAGCGTCGGACGTTTTGTACTCGGTCACAACTTACATGAAGAGATTTTTTCCCAGTTATCCAGTGTTTAATAGAGGAGTTTTGCAGCTGTTACACAGAACCCCATCGACGTGTCCGCGCGCCACCCAAAACACGAAACAATAATCCCTCATGGACCACAAACCGCTCAAAATTGTGAACGATCTGCGACTTATTAGCCTTGAGACCAATCTTGCATAGTACAAAGAAGACTTTGCCTTATCTGCACTCCACAAAGATAGAACAGATGACTAAGACGATGGTAATTTTTAAAAGAGGCGCCATTTTTCTTTGCTGCAGTCGCTGCGATCCAATACCACCACAAACTTCCGTCCAGCGGCTCGCGCATGCTCGCAACGTTACCACTTGCTGTTGTGGTAGACGGCACTGGGCCACTCAAAGGATGCCGCCACTTTGATTGACAGGCGGCATCCAGTAACTAGGCAACTTTCAGTTGCCTAGTTACTAGGCCCCAGTGACGCCTACCACTACTGAGAGATAATCAATTCAATTTCTAAGCATTACGTCATCGGTTCCGATGACGAGGCCAAAAGATCGGAGAGTCCTCGGCACTCGGAGAGCGCCGAAGAGTACTTAAACCTAGTTACTTATACATATGTAAAGTGAAGTTATATATGTGGATGAACGTGTGGACTTACACTTGTGGGACAGAATTTCTGTCCCCTGCGCACTACGCATGCGTAGTAATAAATGTTGTGTAAAAAACGTTTAAAACGTTTTTAAACTAGTCTTAAAGTTTTATAAAGTATATTTAACTTACGTGAAAGAACAGGAGGGCATTTTGTATGCGCATGCGTCAATATGGGCTGTTGAAGGGCCACAGAAGCATTTTCTGTGAATTGTTTACGTTCAGTACCAGCATTTGCAGGCTGTTTTCTGGAGCTTAATGACGTGTATTGGGTACTACGTTCCACAAACATGTTCTTTAAGGTATCGAGGTATTTCTACGATGAAAGTGAGTTTATTGTAGCCTCGCTGTCGCCCTTGAGAGGACAGTCTTTCCTTTCGTAAAATAGTGCATCGAAGACAAGATGGCGGCTGAATGTTCTTATCACCTAACATTTCGCGCACATTTTTTGAGCAGGAGGAAAAGGTCAGTATGATAGTTTTTTGTTAAACAACTATCCTATAGATACTTCATTCTTCTCAATAGTATAACTCTAAAATCGAACTTAATCGTTTCAGGAATACAGTGGTTAATTAAGTGTCCATTCTGCCGTGAAACTGTTTTTCCCCCCTTTCTCCGGCTTGTTTATCTCGAAATCTTGCCTTTCTCCCCAGATTAAGTTAATGATTAATGAAACTAAGAATACTTCTCCGAATGAATGGCGCTTTGATGAAGGCTGTGAAAAATCGCCTTCTGCGGTACTAGCTTTCTTCTTCGGTACGTCTTCGTTGAGAAATAAAATACACGCACTTCAACTATAAATTTAAATCAATATAATGATGCCGGGAAGATTATGTTTTGAAAATAAGAATATTCTATCATTTAGTTATACAAAGGAAAAAAATTACAGCAATCGGTTTGAATTCTGATTTTTTCCACTTTATTTTGATGGCACACTGTTTGTTTACATTTCATTATGCAAATAAATATAACATTTTGGCGTTTTAAAGAAAATCTAGCCTAACTCCCCAACCCCAAAATAGCACGAAATGAAACGTTATCAATACACCTTTTAAATAAATCCTGGCTTCTGTTGCAAAAAAATCGCATTTATTCCTAAATGATACCATTTTGTGGATACTACATTTGTCGATATGCTAATTTGTGAGACATTTCATTCACGAAGGATGTTGACTGAGACCAGCTTCTCCTCTGTATTGAACCCCATTCTTGTTTAATGCATCAGTTTCTGCTTGATAATTCTTCCATGATGTACAACTTACATAAGGGGTTCATCTTGATACAGTAAAAAGAAAGCTCTCAACAGAAACATTCATAACAGAAAAATTCATCCATCCATTTGTGTCATGTTTGTTGTCGCGTCCCAGCTCATCTGGGTCCTTTAGCAGAAGCATTTATTTTTTGAGGAAACAGCATTATATGCACCCCTTTAACAAACTTCCTGTCTTATGTTTAAACAGGCTTTGAAGGTGAACAACATCGTCAGTTAGATTTATGGAGTGATGGGCATTCTCCTTTTTGAATGGATCACTACTGCCGTCATCAAAAAAATTAATAACAAGAAATCGATTGTGAAACACAGGAAAAATCTCTGCATCTTTTAGAGTTAAAGAAAAATAAAAGTACTGTTCGTTTTGTCGGAGTATGTGCATTCGTTTTGTCTGCAACTGATCTTATGAAATGCTCAAGTGATTATGTACTACACAATCACTTGTAATTGTTGCTGTCTCAAACTCAATCCATTCTTCATTTCCTATAGGATATTTTTTATAAATTTTTCCGCGAAAACTTTCGAAAAACTGTAAAAACCCCATAGATTTCATGTTTTTGTGGCTAATAAATAAACCTCGCGTGGTAAATTTTTTTTCGCTTTTTGTCTTAAAGCAGCTGAACATATATTGCTACGATGCATTTCCTCCCTGATAAGTAAAACCACGAGTTTGGAAATCAAACCATAGAAATGCATTGCTTTTCCAGTGAAAATCAGACTTATACAGGAAAATGACTTTTTGGCGTTGAGTCTTGAAAGTCCTTAAAAGGCCAAGAAAACCTACTGCTGAAAAATCTACTACTGAAAACCCGCGTAGAAAACGTCCGGTTTTTGTCATGGAGAATATTTTTTGTGGGAAAGTACGGTATTCAAAGCACCAACGAAATGGCTTTTAAAAGGACTGTAACTTTACGTGCGAGTTTTCGATTTCCCGCCATCAGATTTGATGCGCCCACGTTATTGTCGTTCAGCGGATTCACGCATGCGCATGCAAAATGCCCTCCTGTTACGTGAAAGAGATTTAGAGGGGTCCGTTGCGCATAACGCATGCGCAAAAGTGACTTTACTGCAAAAACGTTTTCTCTCGATCGATCGATTGTGTGTGTGTGTGTGTGTGGTTTTTATAAGTATATGGGTGTGCATGTTTTTTTAGCCCTGTTCTTTATCTAGGCATAAACTTTTTACCTACAGTAAAACATATTACCCACAGTAAAAGTCAGCATTTTTGCTTTATCGGACTTATCGGAGTATCGATCGCAAAATCCAAGATGGCGGCTACATGGCAGAACGTGTTCGTAGGACACTTAAGTGTAAACGATTTAACCCTTAAACTACTAAGATAGCTAAAACCTTTGCTCTACAGACTGTAAGACTCGATTTAAGAAGTCTTAGCCTCTGCCTGTCTTTACTACCTTCGTTAAACTAAAAAAGGTGTTTCCTTGGCAGTCCGCTATAGTAAAATGTATGGGAATTTTAGTACGCTAGTAAAAGACACCAGAAATAAAGGTTTTAAACAAATTTATTGACAATTTGACGGGTAAAGTAAACTATTCATATACAATTCTAGGACCGAATCCTGGTCGTCGTCTAGTGTTTAACTCGTACTGCGTTAAATGTCCAGGTTCCTCTTCAGAGTCAAACTGTTCCTCGTCAGATTCAAACTGTTCTTCCTCCGTAAAGCTCTCTCTTGGTGGTGACTTTATAAATTTTGGTTTATAGATAGCCTGCTTTCTTCGCTTTTTAGGTTTAGTTTGTGCCTTAGGCATTGATTTAACGTTTCTTGGTTTCTTCGCAGACTGCGTTTTCGCTTTCTTAGCAGGTGGTTTTTCACTTTTTGTTTTACGTTTGACGGGTTGCTTCGGCACTGGACTTTCGACTTTTTGTTTGACGGACGGCTTTGGCTGTACGTCTGTGGTAACTGGGGTTATCTCTGACTGTGTACTAATATGTGGATAGCTTTTACACCGTCCAAAGACATCGGAGACCACTTGTTTCTCACTCGCGGTTTTCGGTTGGTTGTCTATCACTACATAACCGTAGGGTTTCGCTGTTTCTTGGACGTACGCAGACATAAATTTTGGTCTATCCTTCGCAAATATTCGCTCAGCAACAATTCCAATTTGTTTTCTGTCACTAGGACTACGGAACAGCACCAAATACTGAGCATTTCTGCTAATGTCTGTGTTGTATTTTCCTTTCGGAAACATGTTTTGCAACAGCAATATCACACTCGCATTGCGGTGTCTTCCTTGGGTAAACAGCTGTGATAACACGGGACTATCTATGGCTTGAGACATCAAATCATCAAACACCAATATATTGTTATACTCTGGATTGATTTCATGGAGATCTTCGCTTAGGTCTGGTAACCCTTGGGTGAACTGGATTTTCTTTTTTAGCGCTCGTTTCAATGCATCATACCTTGGTTGCCATTGATTATAGAACCAGTAAATCTGGGTAGGTTTCTCACTTGGGTACTCGATACAGTTCTTGGTTAGTAATTGCTGCACAAAATAGGTTTTCCCACATTGTGTCGGTCCTACGACAAGCATTGAACACGTATGATGAAACTTAAACTCTGGGTAAGGCTTTGTCTCTAAACCCTGACTTGTTTGGACTTTGACTGGTTTAGACTGTTTTGATTTCATGCTTTGAGGTACTTCCGTAGGTAACTGCGGAGTCATTGGGTACTGAGGCATGCCCCAAAAGGGGTAAGGAGGCATGTTAGGTAACCTCATAGAGACTGTCGGTGAATAAGTGGCAGATTTTAACCATAGTTGTCTCTCTGCACTCGAAAGGTTATGCACTTGTCTTAAATGATCCCTTAAATAGAAGAGATTTTCTTTGAAACAAACAGGACATGTGCGTCCTTGCTTAAAAGACATGTTGACACCGTGAAGTGTTAACTGAATTGATGATATTCTCGCGAAAGTTGTAAATTTATACTTTTTCTGTTTTTACGATGAAACGCAGATGAAACGCAGATAAAACGATGAAATCCAGATGAAACGCGGATTCATCGCGGATGAAACCCAGATGAAACCCAGATGAAACACAGATGGAAATTTTTAAAATTTTTAACTGTCCTGTCACATTTGTTAGTTGCAGAAATTTTCTGCACTTAAGAAGTTTATTGTGTTGACTTACTCTTTGAAAGACACATGTATAAGTAAACCTCCATTCAAGTTTTGTTTCATAGTAAGCTGATCCGCTAACCTCTCCGTGATTTCATCTACTTTGTTATAAGACCACTGATCGACGCGGAATTCACACGTATAGACGACCTCCCAATGTTCTCTCGAGGACGTCCTGATTTTTATCTGAGTTGTCTTGGTCGGTTTTGTTAATTCAATAATGTCATTCAACTCGTGGTATATAGGATACACGACTTCAAAGTCCAAATTTCTTACACCTTCTTTTGTTGGAGGTTTTTGGGTTATGTCAAACAAATACAGATTAGCTCCGAATACTTGGGTAGAACTGACCTTAAACAAAGGATCCTCCAAGGCTAATTCCATCCAATGTAGATTTTCCTTGTTCTCAGTGTACATTTCTCTTTCTGTTTGCTCATAGTTTGTCCACATGTCTTCTAAATCTTTATTCCACTGCTCCGCTGGAGTCTGTGTGTCATACGTTCCTACCATCACGATAACGTGTGTGAAATGAATGATATTGTAACTCTGACTATTCTTTTATGTCACTTATTGTAATCTAATTAGGATGCACTAAAAATAGAAACAAAGTCAATGGGCTTGCCTAAACTTGCCCGTAATCACTCAACCATGAACCATAAGTAATCATCAACAGAAACTTTTTAGAATGAATTCTTTTCAGGTCACACAGGTCAGGCTATAAATTGACATCGTTCTCACGTTAAGGACTCATTTTTATCTCACCTCTTTTCAAGGTAACATGTCTACACTCGAAGAAAACATCCCCCACAGGGGATCAATCTGAAACCACTGAGAAAAATATGGAATCTACCGTGAAAAGTAAGAAATCTACCCTAAAAAGTTACCGTCAAAAACTGCAGGCCATCCAGGCACGCATCAAGTATCGTGAAAAAGCCATCAAAGGATTCAGACACCATCTCAAAAAGGGCAACTTTCCTAAACGGTTCAAATCATTACGGCCCTTCCCAAAAATGGAATCACCTGAAACACAATCCGTGGTCAATGCCGCCTGTGAACAAGTGCATTGTGTCATTTTGGACCAAATGATTTTGGATGAGGAGAAAAAACTGACGCAAGATCAAACCAGTTATGAAGCCCTGAGAAAGGAACGTGAAGGTGAACGCTCTCAGTTACCCAGAAAACTCAAGAAATTGTCTGTAACTCAGCTCATGCAGGAACTCACCGAGTTGCAGTCTAAATATGCACAGCTCTGGTCACAATTAAACAACCCCCAGTAAATAATAAAACACATGATTCAACTGTAAACTTTGTGTGATTTTTATTGACCTCTTAAAAACTAGCTAATGACAATAATTGTGAAGTGTAATATGTACTACAAAGTTCATAGAGTATGTATCCCATGCTAAAATGAGCTTGGTTGCTACCATGTCCATTAAGGCTTGATTCATGGTATAATAACGAGCTGCTTTTTCCTTGCATTGAGAATGTAATTGTATGTTTACGATCTCATAAATGAATTCACCCGTTCCTTTGGTTATAGTCACATCCATCATTGCCTTGTTTGGGTGTACAAGTTTCCATGATGATAAAGTCTTCATCAATTGGTTTCCCAATGCCGTTCTTGAAAAATAATCTTTGTTTGGTGTTTCCTCAGGACTAAAGTGTATAAAGAACTGATAAAATTCTTTCTCGTCTGTTGAAGGTTTCTCAGGTCCAATTGGTGAAAAATTGGTCTTAAATTCGGGCTGCCTTCCTTCTCGATGTCGAAGTCTTGCTTTATAGTATGGCCAAAAAAGCATAAATTGTTGCATATCTTGACCCTGCCGTTCTAAAATGGGTATATGCTCCATCATCTTACACTGTTTGAATGAATAGTAATTTCCGATAACATCTTTCACTCACTGATATACACTACCCAAGGTCCCTAGGGCAATGACGTCATCGGGGCAAGTCCTAGCCTGTGAAATCTCCCAATGTAAAGGTAGATGATCATAACAAGGTCGTACAATGTTATTTCCTACAGCCCATCTGCAACATAAAAATCCTCTCATCGCTCGCTCTTGTCTATCTTCATCTGTCATGTTTTGTAGTGATTCTTCCAACTGGTTTGTAAATAAAAACCACATGCTTTTATTTAAATTATACGGCTTGAAACGAAATCCTTTAGGCGGTTCTTTGTTTCCCTTCTGCCATCTAAACCAGAAAAGTTCTCCATTTGCTCTCAACATCATCTGAAAAAAACGCTTTGCCAGATCCATCCAATTCTTTTATCTTTTCCTCTGATAATCCAATGCGTTTATTTCGTTCTTCTTTGTTGATCTGTCTTCTCTCTCTAGCTTTAAAACAGTGTTTTGATGATGAATGATGTCTGTTTTTCGCTGATGTATGTCTCTTGAGATTTAACATGTTCATGCATGTCCTTCGTGAATCACTGTGATTACCAATTTCATGTCATTTCTTGATGAAAGAAGCTTGGCAAGTAACCAGTTATAACTCAGCCAATCGAGCATCGCTAACATAGTGCAAAGACTGGAATATTTGTCAGCACCCCTAAACATTTTGTGATTGGGAGAGCAAACGGTTCCACAGTTTGAAGGGTCAAATAACATCTTGTTTTCATGGATAAACGTCGGTTTCTAATCCAATGTTGAACTGCTCGTAATAAACCATCGCTCATTGACATCAACAGGTTTTCATTGTTTTCTGGTACTCTGTGTTGGTGCACTGTGAGATCCAATTGAATTTCTTGCACAGCGTCGTTATTTCTCACCACTCTGTCTGCAAATTCTGTTAACTCCATTGAAAGCACTGGGTTGTACAGATTATACCAATGTCCACTTTTAAAACGTTTTTCTTGCCAACAAGATAACTGCTCCAAATCTTGCATAGATACCGACTGCATTTTTCCTCCACACATATACACACTCACATTCACACTTGTTTTATGGTTGGAATAAAGTGAGTCATCACAATTTATCTACACTCGTACCAGTCCTTCTCCTAGTTAGGGTTAAAATGTTAATAAGCCCCAGTCCTTTGGGATTAAGGTTAGGGTTAAACCCTAGTCCTTTGGGATTAGGGTTAGGGTTAGGGTTTAAATGCTAATAAGGTTAGGGTTAAACCCTAGTCCTTTGGGATTAGGGTTAGGGTTAGGGTTAGGGTTAAAATGCTAATAAGGTTAGGGTTAAACCCTAGTCTTTTGGGATTAGGGTTAGGGTTTGGGTTAGGGTTAGGGTTAGGGTTTAGGGTTAGGGTTAGGGGTTAGGGTAATTTTGATTTTTGAAATACCATACTGATTTAAGCCTAAACACAGTGCCCCACTGAATTAACCCTAGACATTGCCTTGATGGATTTTCGTTTTTCGCTTTTAAGGTTTGGAAATTTTCTCTTTGGTTTTAGGTTTGGGAAATTTTCTCTTTGGTTGAAGGTTTGGGAATTTTCTCTTTGGTTGAAGGATTGGGAAATTTTTACCCAAATAACCCCACACATGTCTTTTTTGTAACGCACTTTATTGTAACCTTACCTCTATTTTACAACGAACTAGTGAAAAACTAAACTTTTCCAAAAATTAACTAGAGCTCGCGCTACCAAGCAAACTTTGCTCTGACAACAAAACTTTGTATAAAACACTAAGAAAACTCCCGCTACCAAGCAAACTTTGTTCTCAAAAATGTATAAAACTTTTACAAAAATTACAATCTCCCATAACCATAGGGGTATGTCAGTCCTGTGGTCTTTTCTACCACACGCTTGTCCCAATTGACTTGGAATATCTTGACCATATCCTCCAAATAAATGCTTTTGACTTTACTATTCCTGACAAAATGATTAAAAATTGTGGTTTTTAACTGACGCTTGCGTTCTTCTGGGTCTTTCAGTTCTAGCTGAATGTGCTTCAACATTGCCTCACAATTCAACAATTCTCTGACAGCGTGAGTGTTTTTTAACCCCTTGCTTTTGCATTCTGTTTTTCCACCGCTTGTTTTGTAACTGTAGGATTTTGGGCCTGCTGATCCGAACTCTTCTATGGTGTCTCCACCGGTCTCATCTGTAAAATCCCCCAAAAATTTACCCAGTGGTAATGTCTCATCTTCAGGTTTGCTCTAGTAGATGACAGAGTCTGTTTCATAATACAGGACTCTTTCTTTCAATTCATCCAAAGCTTCATATAGCTTGAGGCGTGCTATAGCTGTTGTGAACAAAGCGATAAAAATATTGCCTTTCACATTCGGGGCACATGCGCCTTCTTTTTTGACTGTTGTGACCTCCAACACTTCTTCGCTGTAAACATTGACACTTTTTACAATCACCGTATCATCATTTATTAGTTTTTCCCAATCTTCTACTTTCTGCAATGTACTGGTAGTTGGCTTGTTGTCAGCTTCTCCAAATTTCCCCCAAAAGCTGTTCAACATCACTTTAGCCACTGCTTTCCGGCCTGGATTGATCTCAATCTTGTCTTGTTCCAATTGAATGCCTTCATGCATTTCATACTCACTGACGTACTTGGCTTTTTGTTCGTCTGTTTCTACGTCTGACGGCCAGCCACTGGCTTCCTGTTTGGCCTTCAAAAACTTGTTGACGTAGGGTGCAAATAACCCTCTTTTTCTCTGGTTCTCTCCCCAGTGCCACGCCTCATGAATTTTTAGTATTTCGTATCCCCTTTCAACCGCTGTTTTCAGTTCCTCTGTACACCAAGTACCCGTCATTTGACGTTCTTGGTCTGTATGTTTGCAAAGATTACTTCTTTCATGCCATGGTTTTTCTAGCTGTTCTTGGGCACAGGTAGCACACAGAGTAAACATACATTTGTCACCAATTTTCATAGGCAATACGGGGTGAAACAATTTCTCTGGAGCCAACACATCTACTTTAGCGATACCAAAGTAATTGTCAATGTTCTGATCAGATGGATTTTTCATGATGGTCGGGTGTCCAATGGGATACGTTCCATATTTGTTGACCCACGGGTACAATGATGTGTAATCCACATAGTCAATTCTTTCGTCAGGGACTGTTTTGTGATAACAACAACTTAATCCAGTACGTCCACCAAACAAGGCTTCTTTTGGGTTTAAAGGCGCCGTCCATTCCAAATCTTTGATCATGTCTTGTAACGTAGGATCATTGGCCAGTTTTCGTTTGAAGTTACATTCCCATTCCACCTTTACTGTGTAGCCTGCTTTCCGTAATACGTCTGTCCTCTTTTTTGTCAATTCATACATTTCCTCGATAGTCCTGTCTGGGTGATGCCAAGTTTTAACATGCCGTTGTTTCTTACATTTAGGGCACCCATGAAACTCGCAGCCCTGAAACTCATACACGGTCTTCTTAATAGGATCATAGCCGTCTACACGTACTTTTCCATACTTTTCTACCATGAGAGTTTGTTCCCCGCCATTCGCTGCATGTTTAATTCTATTCCCACCAAGCTTTTTGTCTTCGATATGCAGCCACTGAAATCCAATCTGGCTTTGAGCAGGCCGCAAACCACTCCATCCATGAGGTGGTTCTACAGCAATAGAGTAAGGAATCATCTGGTTATTTCGCCAAAAGTTGTGGCAGGCACTGGCGATAGTGATATTTTCTTTCAACGGATTAAAACCACACTCTTTCTCAAAATCTGCTGCAAAGGTCAGACAACCTTCTTTCAACAACTTGACATCGCTTTCACAGTACTCCAACAGTTCTTTTTTAAAGTTCCAGCTTTCTCCTTTCAACATTTCCTCCGCATGCCATTTTTCCACGGCTTCTTTTTTCTTAGTGTTCATGCATGCTGTCTCATAATACTTCAGATCAGGAATGAGGCCCTCGTAGTTCAAGTTCTCTTCTCTATTGAACTTGTGAGGAAAGTACCCCTTCTTCAGCTCTGTCAAACCAAACGTCTTAGTAAAACTCTCCAACGGCATATTGAGAAAAGACATGGAGTCCTTAAACTTCAGTTGACCACATTCAAAATATAAAATCTTCTGTCCTGTCATCAACACTTTAGAGACTTTCACATTCATGTCAAACAACTGCTTGATGATAAACACTCCGTCAAATCCTCGGAAATTATGAAAGAATACTTGTATTTCTACTTGATTCGATTTCAAATTGTTTTCTTTTTCTACTTCTTTTAGCCATGTCATTAACTGTTTATGGAAGTCACGTAGACATGTTCTACCCCAACCATGGTATTTCTTGTCTGACGTTTCACGTTCAAAGCAGATGAGATTCGGGGTAAATTGTCTGTTGTTGTCAATACTGCACTCGATGTCTGCAAACACTAACTCTCTGTGCTTGTCTTTCTTCCCTTCTGTCAGCATGTAATGATCCCCTTGGAACTCTTCTAATTGATCCTCGGGAATCTCTGTCACATCCACGCCCAAATCTTGTAATTGTTTCTTAACTCTCTCGATGGACTCGTGTCTACTTTTTTCATCGACTGGTTGTGTTGGTGGGTGTTCTTTTAGATAGGCCTCTTCCTGTTCTTTCCTCGTAATAGGGTTTTTTGCAACGTCTTTCACTTTTTCCCCGTCTTCAGTCGTCATTTCTTTGATGGCTTCCAGAATCTTTTCTTCTACTTTTTGTTTGTTGTCATAACGTTTATTTGCCTTGTAGATGTCACTCATAATAAAACATCGGTGGTTATACAGATCCACATAGTTTAAGCAATTAGAACATTGTCCATGACCACATTTATGAGTCATTCCTTCTTTCACTTTGTAAGAAACCAAACAGGTGTTACATTTACGATGCATCTCGCAAACACTTTTCAACGGTTTCTGGGGTGGAATCGTCAGATCATTATCCAACGCTACTTCTTTTATTAAGTCTTTTTCCATCTTGCTTTCTTCTTGTTTCTTTTGAACCAAATGGTCCCGGTAGCAATCTTCCCCATAAAATGATCTGCAACATTTGCGACAGGTGATGGTTGGTTTACTCCAACCGGTGTAGTCAGGACACCCCTTTGATGTCTTGTTCCTACGACGCATACAGCTAGGGCAATTGGCATGCAAACAATTATGGTGCTTTGCGTCTTCTGTATTGTAACCCTTGCAACAATAACGACAAAACTTGCTACGGTTCATCACAGCTGCAATACTGTACACGCCATCGTAATGGGCTTTGGTTTCTCCATCACTGTCCTCATAATAGGTTTTTACAATCTGAATCACTTTAGGCGCAAACTTGTATTGTTCTCCAGTAAATATGACACCACCACGTACTGGGTCAACGACAATCAGCTGGTAACCCATAGGACCCAAATAGTCTTGAAATTTTTGAATTTCTTCGTACCCACATGATCCTTCGGGCACGCCTGCAACTTTGTATAATTGTTTGGCCAATTTGAGTTGCTGGGTTTTCTTGCCTCTGTTTTGACGTACATTGTCGTAACAATTTTTCTCCCCTGCTTTTCTTTTGGCATACTCTCGCATGACGACTATAGCACGGCCACAGCACAATTCATCTTTGTTTTTGATTTCATGTACACAGCGCAATTCTTTGATCACTTCTTCCCAGATTTTGGATCCTGGCTTGTAGCCTGATCGTTTTCCTCCTTTGACATCACGACGTATGAGAGTCATGGAGGCTGAAAAGCCTCTGTCGGACGAAATAAATTCCCCCGAATTCAAAACATTTGCAATATGGCCTAACATCGACTGCGTCATTTGCAAACGGTGAAAGTAATCATCGGCAGGGATATGCCATGTTTCACCGGTATTGCTGGACTCTTTGAAATGTTCCTTGCTTCCAATTTGAAGTGCCAGGTCATAGTTCTTTAGGTCAATCTCCATGTCTTCCATCATAGCATCCATTCCTTCGGTCAACGCATAAACTGCTTCTACCCCTAAATCTTCGTCTGGTTTTGGGTCGCGTAGGTAATCCAATGTAAACGTAAATTTCTGGTCAATGACTTTGCCTTTTTTCCATTTTTTAGGTGTCCCCATTTTGGCAATGTTGGCTTGAAACAACGGACCCGTACCGCCATCAGTCTTGGCTTCATTGCCCTGGGAATCCATCTTTGTAACTTTCACATCAGGATTGGAATCTTCAGCTGAACGCTTGGTTCCACGGGTGCTCACTGCTCCGCCAGTCTGTTCCTCATTACCCAGTCTAGGTACTTTGCTGGCATGCAATAATTCCAGCCTTGTTAGTTCGGCAGACTCCTCTGCTTTTCGTTTTGCTGTTTCAGAATGGTATTTTTTGACGTGAGCCACCATTTTGTCTTTACGACAAAACGTTTTTTCGCAATGTAGGCATGGTACTCTTGTATTAGTACCGCAATACTTTTTGTGACGGAAGAAATTTCCTCGATTCTTAATTTTGGTTCCACAGATAGGACAAGGACGTGGGTAAGTAATTGCCATGATGAGAGGTTTGCACAGTTCAACGAATTGTAATCAAATGATCTGTATGTGTTGCTGTCCCGCTTTTATATCCCCCGCTAGCCCTCGATTCCAAAAATAGTATCAATTTCTGCTGACTCAACAAAACAAAAGGTGACGTCAATGGGCTTGTTCAAACTTGCCTGTAATCACTCAACTGTGAGTTTGTGTTAGGGTAAGATTTTAGAGTAAGGGAAAGTTGTAATCCTAAACATTGCATCCAGCTGATTTAGCTCTAAACACTGAACCCAGCAGATTTAGGTCTAAAACAGAAAAAGTAAACGATTTTAGTTAGGTTTAGGACATTTAGTTCGGTTTTGGAAATTTATACTACGTCAACAGATTAAACACTGCGCCCAACTGATTTAGGTCTAAACACTGCGCCCAACTGATTTTTAGTTAGGTTTAGGACATTTAGAAAGGGCTAGGACATTTAGTTAGGTTTTGGAAAATGACACTACGTCAACAGATTAAACACTGCGCCCAACTGATTTAGCTCTAAACACTGCACCCAACTGATTTAGGTCTAAACACTGCGCCCAACAGATTTTAGATAGGTTTAGCAAATTTAGTTAGGGCTAGGACATTTAGTTAGGTTTAGGACATTTAGTTGGGGCTAGGACATTTCGTTAGGTTTTGGAAATTCACTCGATAGAATTAACTCTTGACATTAACCTTGACAATACAAAAATGGTTACAGAACAAAGACCAGATTGACTTGACTGACTGCTGGTGATACTGGTTTTTTCCAGTATCCCCGATGTCCCCTCACTTTTGTTCATCCACATGCCCCCTTATACTACTCACATCTTGGGGAACTTTTGATCCATTTTCCTTATCTAGTTAATTCATCAAACTTGTCACAATTCAGTAAAGATTTATCCTTTTAAAAGTATTAGCCTTGTAGAAAGAAGACAGCCTAATTTTACTGAACAAGAATAAGAAAAATAGTAGAAAAAAAAGTGAGTAGCTGGTACAAAATAGATACTTTTTCACAGCTATTTACGCGAAGCCGAAAATGGGAAGTCTGAAGCCCCGACTGAAAGTCTGTCTTTTTTTTATAACGGAGCTCTCGAGCGCGCGAAGCACCATCGATAAGAAAATTTGGTAATCTATGCATCCAAGAAATTTTAGTTCTGAGAAAGTCGTCCGTACGGAGTACGTCCGTCCGTACGTCCGCCCCTTTATGTAAGCCGGGATGAAATTTTGCATTTCACGCACACGCGCGTTTTGGCGTTAAATCGCATAGATTCCCAGAAGTTTAGAGATAAAAACAACAACAGCAAATCCGATTCTTTCTTCCCACTTAATCTTAATGTCTACATTGACATCGATAACAGAGAAAGAGCTGGAGCGAGAGATAAAAAACAAAGGAGACCAATTTCGTTGGAAAAAAAACATGAAAATTTTATAGCAGCGGTGAGAAAAAGGAGAGGCTAGCGGCCACCAAGGTGAAAATCAACGGCAACCACAAAAAAAGTGAACAGGAGCGCATAAAACGTGTAACCAGGAAGTTTCTGGAAGTTTCTCGTTGTAGTAGTGCAAAACAACGGCGAAGAAATGTACAAAAAAAGTGTGCTGCATGTGCAAAGTTGTTATTTTGCTAACTAGATCTACTGATCGTTTTTGGCTGTTTTCGTTGTCGTCGCCGCTTAGCATTACACGATTTTATACTTGGCAAGTGTATGTGAATTTGTGTCGCCAGAAACAACAAAGAGAACTGCGAAACTGCCAAACTTAAGACCTCAGTGGCATTTACGTATTTTTTGTACTACATAGATCCTTCTTTAAAAATAAAACTTTGCGTTTCACAACATGTTAACGATAACGAAAAAATTAAAATAGACAAATTAAAGTGACTGCTAAACCCTACTGAAGTTATTCGGACCCCGAATCAAATACTTACCCTTCGAGAAGAAACTGAGGACAACTGCAAAACTCTAACAATGTTCGTCACTACGAAGTTCGATCATTTGGAACGTTTTAACTTTTTTTGGTGTTTCTATTTTAATTGTGCGCAACAATCAAACCTTTCTTAGATCTAAAATATTTTGCGAAAACTTCCGGCTTTTCTGGGAAGATAAAAAGTATGTACTGAATAAACAATGATTTTTGTGGCCCTCTGTAATAAGGGACTATAGATGTTGCTTAAACGAAGATGAAAGATCAAGCCTGATTTCCATAGTTAGAATGATATTTTAAAGATTTTGAATTCGGACCCTTGGGGAACGATAGTAAATTAGTCAGAATAGTGTAAGCTAAAATAAATATTTTATTTTATTTGTGGTCTTTTGAAAACCATGCTTGGTCGTGCATATCGCTTATCGTCTTTCTGGTCGTATTTTTCTGATGAATGTGACCGATTCAGAGGAATCTTCTTTCACCTTGTCAACAGTACCATCAGGGATTTTGTTGCTTCAAAGGTGCAAGACCAGCAACCGAAACCTGCCCCCGCAGATAGCTGTCCAGTTCGTAAAAATTGTTCTCCTTAACTCTGGAGAGTTTTATTTACACATTTTATAATCATCCCCATAAGAATGTTCAAATAAATGTGCAGTGAAGACATTTTCTGAATTCAGGACCATTTTAATCGAATCCGTTCATGTTAAAAAAAGTAACTGAATTTGTCTGTCGTCTATATCATTGTGGCAGAACCTATAATTTCTTTTTTCAGTACAATCTATTTGCCCCACACAGACATAAGTTGTGTAATAATGAGGAATTCTTCGTTAGCTTGCAAGTATTTATGACCCTTTGGGGTTTGCTTCACCCGTCCAGTGACTTTGGTAGGAAAGTGTCTGTACCGTAGGCGAGTCGGGTGAAATTGGCATGGGATGCAGAGTTAACAGGCAGGCTGAAACTTAGATGGGAGCAAGGATTTCCCAAGCAGATAGGTGTAAGTCGTGCTCTTGCAGACCGAAGAGAACCCATTCAGGAAATTAAGTCACATGGATTTGGGGATGCAAGTGGTGCTAGTATAGGAGCGTTTGCGAATGCAGTGGTGAAGCAAGAATCAGGAAGGGACTACCCGGCGGCTTGTAGGAGCCAAAGCCAGGCTTTCTAAAGATGGTTTAACTATTTCCCGTCTTGAGTTGATTTCAGTACATATGGCGACTAATGTTCTAGTGAACGTAAGAGTTGCATCAGAGCCGAAGAGAAAATCCGTCAAATTGCTGGCGCAGAGGAGAATTCAGGGTAACTTTGAACATTAAGAACTTTAAGTGGACAGTAAAAACTTTGCAATAGTATTTTGTATAGGACTGCTTAGTAGCTTTCTAAAACCTTTCATAAATGCAACTATGTTAATTTGTTATTTCCCAGTCTCCTGAAGAATGGACAACATATGTTTCCTTCGTTGCCATATGGGGGGAGAGTGTCGGAGACAGGGCCCGAGTGTTCAAGTAGTTGAGATTTTGACAGACAAGTTACTCGGTACATGCGAGCGCAATCGAATGCGACTTAGGTCTTTGAACCAAGACTCGGAGTGAATTTAACGACTTTATCAGTTGCTTAGATACAATCATCTTGAGTATGGTAAGGAGCGAGGAAAGAAGGCTGTATTCGTAGTGAAAGACACCCGTAAGGCCAAGAAGGTAGTGCATCATAAACACCTATGCACTCTACACGGGGGAGTTGGCCTGAGGATGACAAGTGTGTGGTTGAAGTAGCTCTTGTAGCTTAAACATCTTTAATCAGTACATGAGACTCTATTATTCTCCTTTTGAAGCCTGGCAGAGGCTAGACTGCAAAACAGTCGCTTTTTTTCCTCAAAATTAGTAAAGAAGTCGGTAAAGCGTGGCGTAAGAGTCGTACGCGCGTAAAGCGCGCGAGCCTCACACTTTGTCAGACTTTTCACACTTCCTCACCTCTGAGAAGTGTAGAACTAAGTAAAGGATGACAAAGGGTTCATGACTAGGGAAAAAGTGTGAAATTATCCTGACTTTGTCAGACTATTCCGCACTTCCGCACCTCTGAGAATTGTAGAACTAAGTAAAGAATGACAAAGGGTTAGTGACTAGGGAAAAAATGTGACATTATCCTAACTTTGTCAGACTTTTCACACTTCCTAAATAGATGGTCTCAATAGAGTTTAATGCTTAGTGTCATTTGCCCATAATGTTTAGGTGTTTGCTGTTACATAGGCCAATTTTCTTATTTTTACTGTTTTCGAAGAAAATACGTATTGTTAACTGTTTGGAGGGTTCTTCGGACATCTTTGGCAATGGTCGGTCCTCTGTCTTAGTCCTCGGAAATCTTCGACAGTCTTCGGGAATCGTTGGTAGTCTTCGGAGATCTTCTGAAATAATCCGGAATTGTCGTAAAATGGCCGAAAACTCCTTGATATACTAAACAAAATAATATTGACCCTTTTGGAGCCGCTTTTGCTTCTTTGTGGAAAAAAATTACTGTTTCAAAGAATATTTTACTGTTAGTGTTAAAATGCCTAAAATTTAACTGTTCCATGTTACAAAGCCAAAAAATGAAGTGTTTAGTGTTATCGAGGTACCTCCATTCAGACCCTCAAAACAGCAAGCCGGAAGGACAAAACAGCGGTTCATGCTCGCCGGGGTTCATGGCTGCTCCGCCTTGGTTTTATAGGTGATATAGTTGTGTGTACTTTTTCCAAGGTATTAGATTAAAACTTGAAGCTTGCGGCTAAAGAGTAAAACACTAACATTTTTGTATTATTAAACGCTTTAGAAATGGGCAAAAAAAACTTAAAGGGGGTAAACCCCATTCAGTCCGTCTTGCAAAGATCTCGGGGATTCTTATTTAGTGTTTGACTCTGGTTTGCGTCAAACCTCCATATATGGTACTGAAATATCTGAAATATAGCTTAAAAAGTGTCAGAGGTTAGGAATGTTGGAAAGTCCATGGCTTAGGTCCAACTGGTTTTGTTTGGCTTCAGCTAGCGCACGTAGCAATAAAGAAGCACATTTGATGGAACAAAATTGAGGGTGTTGCCGCATAACTTACCCCAGTCCGGGATTTACGGTAAGCATGAACTAGGTTTTGACAACTGCATTCAAAAGCTAATTACACGATCTTTATCAGTCTTGAAAAGGAACTGATACAAACTTGCATTTCCGCAAATATAGTAATATACACTCAGTCAAGCGTTAAAACGCAATAACGTAGACAGTCTAATTATATGTACACAATACGAATATCTTTGTGTTGTTAGCTGCCGGATAGCTACCATCGTCTATCACTAGAGTCTGTTTTTTAAAGTGAGCAGAACTAAAATATTGTACAGTGTTGGAATTCTTGCCGTTCTAGGTGCCTTAGTAAGCGAACAGCTTGCAAATGAAGAACTAATTGATCCGTCTTGATCTTGTGATCTAAGCTCGAGGTGCATTCAGTGAGTTTTAGTTTGATGCAAGAAATTCAAAGGTGGAAACTGACGAAAATTGCTTCTTTTTGTAGATTGAACCTTAAGAAAAATCACTGAAACACAGATCAATTGCTAAAGCCGAAATTTAGTATGTACTCGGCTTTTGTTAACTTAACGTCAGTTGCTTTGTTCCTTTGCACATTTGAAGTTTCCGCTTTGATTCTTTCGAATCATCATTCCCCCCTTTTTTGCTGTGTAGCAAAGCTTCGGTGTGGTTTTGAAACGAACATTTTGATGCGTTTGCAGATCCTAAGTTTTTAGTTGAAAAGAAGAAGAGTGTCTACAATTTTTGCCCTGCATGTTCATTTTTCGTGACATGGCTGTCTTACTGGTCTTCTAATCTTTCCTGTATGACGCTGTACAAGTGAGGTGCTTCCGCACTGCCGAATTCTATTTCCTTTCGAAACAATGTTTATTATAATTGAGTATAGTTTATCAGTGTCTGTATCGTTATCAGAACAGCAACCTATTCGAACGTCTTTACATACAGACCAGATCGAATCAGACGTATCATTGGATTATGAGGGACTGAAAATTTGCAATTGATGAATTCTCCGTAATATAAGAAGCTGTCTTAATAAAAGCCTGGCCTCATTGAAATTAAGATTGTACGTGTCAAGTTTGGGGCGGGACGTGGCTGTTTCAGTTTTAATCGTTCCAAAATAGTTATTTTATAAAGCTTTAGTGCCTATCTAGGATGATGTTGTTTGTATTTTAAGTGTCTTCCAAGCATCTTATTTTTATTTTTTTAAAAAATTGTTACGTAAACGGCTCACCGGAAAACCATTTAGTTTTATTAAATGATATACTGTTAACCTTGATCGATTACTAAAGTAGGCCTAAATAGCTTTGCTACATTCGTCAACACAGCCGCATACGTGTAAGAGGGACCTCTTTTTTATGATTACGATTTTATCCTCCTTGAATTCCTAAAACAGTGTACCGAGTTTCACCTGAAATCATGACAAGTTTAATTTTATTTTTAATTGTAACGATGGGTATTTCTTTGTGCTTTTCAGCTCTAACAAGGAAATCATGGAAAGGTTATTAGCCATGCAGAGAATACAGCGCCAAAATGACATTCTTCAACAGTTCCATATGAAACTGCGGGCAGATGCAGACCCAGAACCTGTGACAAATTATTTGTATCAAGCGAAAATTATTGATGAATACGCCTTGGAGGAGATACTTTCAATGCAAACACGTCGGAATAAGAATAAGGCTTTGCTCATTAAGCTCAGAAAAGTAGAAGACCCGAATGCTTTCTCAGAGTTTGTGAATGGATTGGAAAAGGAACAACCTCATCTGGCTTGCATTCTTTTGAAAGAAGGTTAATGATGACAACTGTTTTTTTCTGCCAGGGGTGATCAGAGTATAAAACTTGATCATAGAGGAAAACTAATGCTATATATTTGCGGGGTTTTTTGCAGAGAAAAGTAGACTCTACAAATTAGAAAAAGAGCTTGTAACAGTCAAAACTGAACGGTTGCTGGTATTGGAAACAGAGAAGGAGGAGCTTAAGACCAAGTGCAAGAGTTTAGAAGAACAGTTGCAGTTCTGGCCGAGAACTTTACAGGACAGCAATTTGGAAAGATCAGGCTATGATGAAAGGAGCGGCGCTGCTGCATTAAGTGTCAACGAAGGCGACAACATAAGAGGTAAGAAATCACCATGATTTTGTATAAAGTTATCTTTGTAAAACTTCCGGAGGTAATCTTACATTGTTTGATCACAAGTGCACAAACTACGCGGTCAAACGAAGTGTTCGGATTTTTTTTTTTACTCAATCATTGTTTCACAGTGTGAAGCTAGAGGGATGCGTAATTAGACTAAGGGCCAGGGGTCTCATTATAGTTTCTATTCTTTGATACACTTTGTTTAAGATGGAATGCGAAAACAGGCTCTCTATTTGGGGAAAGGGTGAAAAAATCGTGGGCTACTGAAGACAGAATAGAAAGTCAAGAATAACGTTAACATTGTATATTTGTTACACGTAGAGCCACTAACCAGTTTGGAGAATGGCGCTTTAGAAACGCCGTTTTTTGATAATTCAACGAGAGGGCAGTCGCAAAGAATGGGACAGGACCAAAGAAGTAGACCTTCGACACGTCTAAGAAACGAATTCACAAAAACTAAAGAATGTAAGTACAAATAAGCGGCTGTTCTTTTAGAGGGTGTCCCAAAACTTCGTTCCTCTACTCTCTAAATCTGTAATGCAGTACGATTGGACTTGGTAAGCAAATCGTGTAAACAAAAGTTGTGTCTTTCAAATGTAATTCAATATTTTATACTTGTTGTACCATCTTTTGACTCTAATATTCGATTTGTGTACATCCGCGCCACAGGTGCGCGCGCGCGAGTTTATTTCCCACCAAAGATTTTTTGTCTTTGTAGCCCGTATTGCGCGAACTCCTTCCCTGTTTTTTTTTTTGTGAATATTATCATGAAAGATAAACCCTTTTAACGCAAAAACGTTCAGCCACGTGAGAGCATAAGCATGCATACTGCGATTTACTGGCTTTTCAGTTTAAGAAACTGCTGAAAAACTGGAAAAATCCAAATGTTGGGCGAGAAAATGGTCATCGAGAAAAGAAGGTTTTGAAGACAGGAAACGAAGGGGAAGACCGAAAGTCCTGAATAAAGCAGCTAAAATAGTTTTAAAGAAAACTAGGTACAAAAGACGAAACTTGACATGGTACTCCTCTCACAACAGTTAGCAAGCTAAGTCTGGAGCAGGTTCCGTGAAAAGCGAAGGTTAGATGCCCCTGAGATGGCAAAAAAAGCGTTTCTTAGTCCGCCAAGCAACGATCAGCTCGTCTCGAATTTGTAAAGAGGTACAAAAGTCTTACTGTGGAAAGGGGCTGGGATGATTATCTTTTTTTGGATGAATGCCCAAAGTCTATTTAGCGCATATAATTAGGGAACGAACTTTTGGGACAGCCTGTAAAGTTGCCGCGCATAAAAACCGGGAACAGTTTTAATCTCCATCTAGTCCGGGTAAATTTGGCAAAAAATATATGTGACAGCTTTTGCAAGACCGGGCAAAAAAATCAAATGCCTCGAAAAGATGTCCTTTCAATTTAATTCAAGGAGTGTTTGGCCACTTGGTTACCAAACAGATCTTAACACAGTTGTTTAACAAGTGTGCTCTGCCTTATACGACCACGATATGTAGGCAGAGTCTACACTAATCAATGACGTCAAGGAGTTTTGAAGAACAATAAAGTATTCGTTCAAAAGAAATGGTGTTGCAGAAAGTGTACAGCCAGGTGAGAATTTAGGTAGCTCTGCTTTTCCATTTCAGACCATTTCAGGCACGTGAGAGACTTTGATGCTAAGGGAGTCATTCACTACCTTGGTTTAAATGCCGGCGTTAGCAAATGGAGGAATCCTGCTCGAGTACCATCATCCGGAGTGAAAGTAACCTACTGCGATGGGGAAGGTCGTGAAGACCCTGAAAATATCCTCGAATATTTCAACCCAGTCAACAGTTACACACGATCGGGTTGGTGTCTGGATTTGGGAAAGTACTACTCGCTTCGGCTTACTGACTATACTTTGAGGCAACGTGGAAGTAATTCAAAGAATTTCTTACAAAACTTTAAGATCCAAGGAAGGCTTAATGATGACGATGAGTGGAGTTTACTAAACAGACATTATAAAGTCAACTGGAAGTTACAGGAATGGTCATACTATGGGAAATCAGGCGATAAAATTAAACCGGTGCCATGCAAAACAAAGACATGGTCTGTGGAAGGAGAACTAAAAGCCCATCGTCAGTTTCAAATTGTTCAATTAAGAGATTCAATGCCTGCAGGTGCACCTCAAATGTCCCTCGCTGGTATCGAGCTATATGGAGTGCTGAGTGTACCAGATTTTGATTAAAAAACGTTTGCATATGTCTGATTATTCATTTTTTTGCTCGTGTACAACTTATTGTAATCACAAGTAACTTGAAATTCAGACGCTTTATATACCTAGAACTAGTATACCTAAAGAGTAGAAAGGCTGCCGTAGGGAAGGAATCATGAAGAAATGGAATTAAATTAAGTGTGAAGTTTTAAGTAGAAGGGGATATGAGGCTAAGAATCTTTGTCAGTGATGACCTAAATTTAGAAATTATCTTCCTTTTGAGAATCGCGTTTAAGTTGACTAACTTAATTATGAGCTAGTTTTAGTATTTTTCTAATAACGTGCTCGCGTCGCGTCAGGAGCGGCCAGATAATCTTCGATTTTTGATATGTATAATAAGTTCAATCATTCTCGCTTTCAACTGAATGACTGAAATTTCTTTTGAAACTTTGATTTGGCGATAAGAGCAAATTTTCTAACGAAACTTAAAATTCTTGAGTTTAAGACTGTTTATATCATCTAACAAGTTTAAGGAACTTTGTTGGACTGTGATCTGCGCTACAAGATAGGTTTGAGAAACGACAATAAAAAACAACGTTAACTTGCATTTTGGCCAACCAAGTCACGAATCAAACACCAATTTAAACAATTTTGGATGGCATTTATGCTCAATTTTTGATAAATATGGTACAAAAATTTGGGGCTCGTAGCTCTAATGCTCCTTGTGTGATTCCCTCTTAGAACAATAAAGGTTGCGGCTATATGGCCGGTAACCGGTCAAGATTTTCAAAACACTAAATGACCGGCAGTCCGATATTTTTTCCAATAATTTTGACAAATCGAATCGGGCCCCTAGGAGGAGCTAATGGGATGTTATCCCTATGGAGTTAAGAACAAGAATTCGAGTTATCGGGGTAAATTTCAGTGACTTTTTGATCAAGGGAAAGATTGAAATTTTAGTTCGAGTCGGGGGGAATTCGAGTTATCGGAATTTGAGCCGGTCAACCGAGAAAAAAGGCCGAGAGGTGAGGTAAAACTGGACTTAATTAGTTCGAGTTAGCGTGGACTTGCGAGTTATCCGAGTTCGGGTTAGCGGAGTTCTACTATTAAGGATCTGGTACTGGTTTTCATCTTCGTCCACAATAGCGAACAATAGGGTATAGTAGTGATTGTATAGGTGAAAAGATGCAATAATTATTGTCAGGAGCCGATTACTGTTCAGACAGTTTTTGCCCCGGTAAATTAGCTTCTGGGAATTTCATGGGTAGTTTTTGCGTGACATTGAGTCACCAAGGAACCTGCCAAGGACAAACAAGTGATTTCATTGATTAACGTTTTCATTACATGTACCCTATGGAATTGCCGCGTAAAGATTAGAAAATGGCATAAAATTGCGGCTATAATATCGCCAGTCAAATTAATTTTTGTAAAATGGGCTTAAAAGCGCAAGAGGCCGTGTAAACGCAACGGGCGACTTTACGAAACTATTTTCCTTTGGCCTGCAAACAGGCGCTACTTTACCTCGATACGAACTTGCCTTCGAAACTATAAATAAGTCTAGCCTCTTCTTTGGTCATAATATCAATTTGTTCTTAGCTAATCAAAATCTGTCAATAGTAGCATTCTTATAACATGCCATTAGATCCATTTTAAACGAGCACAAAGACCGCCCTCGGACAAACCCTTCCCCCATCCATCGCGCAGCTCCTTATGCACTGCAATATTTAAGGCGAGTGAAAGCTGCTTGTTTATATTCGTAATGCTACCTTGGCCGCCAACGTTGATTTTATCACTTACAATAGGCTAGGCACTGGTTTAGAACGATGGAAGGAGGCAGATGGCAGGAGGGGTTTAGAACTGAGCTTTGCGGTTAAGCGAGCAGTAACTATTTCGCGCAGCCAGCAAACGCCTGCAATCATGATGTAGGCTTAGAGAATAAAGTCTCATGTAACGTTTTACAAAACTGAAATGTTGAAGCGTTCATGAGACTTGTTCCTTCGATATATTTAGTAATTACTGAATTCTGCTTTCGTACGATATGAAGAATTCTGCAGATCTCGGAGGGAGTTATCCACCTCGTCGATAACACCTTCCTGGATCTGCAGGCGGAATTCTTCATATCACATGAAAGCCGAATTCAATAATTGCTAAATTATTCCTTCGAAATAATTCCCATGACGTTTAAAAACAAGCTAAAACATTCTGACCTTGGTCGATGTAAGTTCATATCGATAACGCATCTTTATCGCGAAGTTTAGGAGAAAAAGGACTGTTCAGGTCTACAAATATACTGCAAATAGCAGATGTCCTCCGTCTTCATTCTGTTGTTGCCAGTTTATAGACAATATTTCGCCGTGAATCGAGTAAAATATTCCGCCGACTGTTCAGCCATTTTGTTCTCACTACAATTTTCTCATTACCAAAACAACTGAACCTCGTCCCCGGGTGTTTGTCGGTTAACGATTCAATAACTGCAACCAGGCTGCATTTTTGACGTCATTTTGACGTCATCGGTTCAATATGACAAAATTCCTGCCAAATTTTGTCAACAGTAGCTGGTTATGGTGAATTATGCGTGTGGTTTTAGCTAATCAGAAATGGGCAAATATTTTGAATGAATGATAATATACACTTAAAGTCAGGTTCCGAGGGAAACAGTTAGTTTGTCAAGGGAAACATCAGGACTCGAGACTGGTTTCCCGAGGAACCTGACATTAAGTTTATTGCGACGTACAAGTTTGTGTAGATTTCATCCGCGAAGTACTGCTCGCGTTTCATAATCGATTCGAGGTAAGCATGGGCGGAGGTTTTACTAGTTATTGAACGCAATTTCATACACAGAAGACTTATTTGATTCCGTCAATCTCAAACAGAGAAATACACACTTGTATGTCAACATACGCATTCAGCCAAGCGATCACGCAATAAGGTTTGCAGTCTAAACATACGCAGTACGAATGTCTTTGATGTTACGGTTTTGCGATAGCTACTATTGTCTGCAATTGTGAGCCTGTTAAGTCTACACAGAGAGTGTAACGCGGTTTATTGAAAGAAATTAGACGCTACTGAGATGTACTCTAAATAAGTGCTTAGTAAAGGCTGGTTTTCATCAGAGTCGTAAGCGGAGTCAGAAGAATCAGAACGTTTCCATTTTCTTCCGACTCCGCTTACGACTCCGTCGCTTACGTTCCGCTTATGATCTAGTGAAAACTAGATTGTCGGAGTCGGAAGCGGAGCGGAAGGATAAGCCAATCAGAATGGACGTTCCCAAGCTTTGTGATTGGTTTGGTTCTTCTGCTTCTGCTTCCGACTCCGACAATCTGGTTTTCACTAGATCATAAGCGGAACGTAAGGGACGGATGTTACTAAAACGGGGAACGGGGAGCGGGGAACGGGGAACGGGGAACGGAAGTCTGGGAACGAGTTGTCAGCGGAAACCTCCACAAAAATCCAAAATGGCGGTCCAAAAAACGAGAGAGAGAAAGAAGAAGACAAAGAAAGGAATTCGTGCCTTGGTTGAAATCAGGTGGGGACGAAATTGCAAATCAGACTCACATTTTACGTTTACATTTTGAGCAGGTCGTATGTTTTTTGGATATCCAACCTGTTTCATTTACAATATGATAAGGTCTTAGGTCTTAGTTTTCGAGACACCTGGCACACTCACATTACTCCTGGATTACTCCGTTTACTTTAGACCGTCGCTTAATCCTGCCTGTTTATCCCCCTGAATGTTCTTTTTCCCACTCAGACAAACTCTTGGAGAGTAAAGGTTTTATCCAAGCCCATTATATGCCCTGTTTTGAGAATGCTTGGTAAATAACTCGCAGGCATTGTACTGAGAAATAAACGTGGAATTTATTAATGCATGTACATATAGTGTTCTCGCGTTCTGTGCTTGAGTCAAACTTTGTACAGCTATTAGTATTTAAAACTAACGGCTAAAACTTGTTTTTTTACAATTTTTTTATAACTGGGAAAGCTTGTTGTTGTTGTTAGTGTTATATTAAAGTCATTGGGTGATGAGTTATGAATCGTTTAAGGTCAGGGTTTGGCATTGAAAGCAGGGTTAAGCACTGACTTCAAGAAGGTGGTGGACAAAACACTGACCCCCATTCCATGAACTACCCCCAATGACTACCCTAAAATGGACTATGCCACTGAAGTTAAGTGATTAGGGTTAGGAAACTGAGTGAATCAGGTTCCATTTAGGGTCCTTATACTGGGAAAACTGACTTAAAACTTCATTCACTCAGTTTCCTAACCCTAATCACTAAACTTCAGCGGTGTAGTCCATTTTAGGGTATGTCCATGAAGTGTGGGTCAGTGTTTTGTCCACACCCTTCAAGCATGCCAAATAATACAGAATTCGGCATGTACTGGCACAGATTAACGAAAAAGAGAAACCAAAAAATGAAGGTGCCGTGAAAATAGTTATGATTTAGTTGTGCTTGGTTTTAGTGATGCATATTCACTATTGTATACAGTGCTTTTCAACACGTTTTGTGAGTGTAGTTTACATTATAAAATCATCACATTTTCTTAGTTTACTTTAGAATGAAAGAGTCCAAGGCTAAGTTTTAAAATAAGCCAAAAGAAATGAGATATGCTAATTGCTTATCCAGATTGCACCATGTTATTGCCTTACATGAGGTTGTTTTAACAGCATATCAAAGATCAAAGTAAAAGAAAATTTAACTCTTCAAGTCCCATGATCGACAGAAATCAATTTTCTCAAAACAATATCAATACATTATCCAGAGGAATGTTTATGACAAGTAATGAAATAATCACCAAAGGGAAAATGCTTTAATCTTCAACCAAATTCTGTCATCTAAATCTTTAAGGAAATGTA
>CALNXK010000248.1:250000-292500 GCA_942486035.1 Porites lobata | reverse complement strand
AAAAGAGATCGGGCTACTTTATTGCCCATATTAGAGAGGTGCCTTCGACCAGGCAGCATTGTCTACAGCGATGACTGGGGTGCTTACAGAAACCTTGAACGGCATTTGCCAGCCCTCGTTGCCCAGCATCACGTGGTTGTCCATAGTCACAACTTCGTAGACCCAACAACT
The DNA here is from genome assembly GCA_942486035.1 of Porites lobata. Taxonomy (NCBI): domain Eukaryota; kingdom Metazoa; phylum Cnidaria; class Anthozoa; order Scleractinia; family Poritidae; genus Porites; species Porites lobata. The sequence continues at coordinate 292,329 of CALNXK010000248.1, read as the reverse complement.
GGTGTTCATACACAGGAGGCAGAGTCTGCCTGGAACAATTTAAAAGGACCCGTAAAGGAGAGAAGAGGCATCCCTAGAGAAGACCTCCAGTCGTATTTAAACGACAGAATGGGGAGGCAATGGAGAGGATTGAATAACATCATGGCCAACTTTTTACCTGTCTTAGCTGCAAGCTTTAGGGATTATATAATGTGAGAAGAACTTTGAAGGAAACTAGTTGGTTCTTTTCAACGAAAAAATGAGAAGTGACTTCTAGTTCTTTCTTTTAGCTTCCTTAGCCTGCGAGCAAGAAAGCTGCTGTAGTAGAAATGTGATTATCAAATGATAGCGCGGTCTCACAAATTACTCCAAGGTCTTTGATAGCTTGAGCTGGGTTGTCTTTTCCTAGAAGTCTAGTAATTTCGAACACATTTCCCGGCTGCCAAAACCATCAGTTTCGTCTTATCTGGATTAAGCATTAAGCAATTATCGAAACACCAGTTGCGAATCAGTTGTAAATTGAATTAACACTTTCTATAACACCAACACAGTCGTTCACGGTCAAAGACAATAGAAGCTTGGTGTCATCCACGTTGCGCGCGGTTGAACAATTTTGAATAACATTTGGTAGGTCATTTACATAAATACAAAATAGTAATGCTCCAAGAATACTTGCTTGCGGTAAATCACTAACTTTTATCAGACAAAAATTCCAGAGACGAAATTAGTCGAAGCTCTCCTTCCTTTTCCCGCCCTAGGGTCACAAACCTTTACACTGCAGTATCAGTAATACACTCTTTCAATATAATTACCGCACCTTCATTTTATACCAATAAGCTAACCCATCTTCATACCCAAGTCTTGGCTAAAAGTAACTCGTCTTCATAAAACCTTCCAGGCAATTTCCTTGTGAAAATAATTCTCTTTCCCAGACAAATTTCTCTAATAAGGCTGGGTTGCCCAGTCAATATAAAACAGGGGAGCCATATAACGAACATTACAAGGTGCTGAGTTCTTTATTGAATTTTTACCAAAATAGTTAGAAAAGTCCTAAATTTGTTGGAAGAATTAATACAGTTATGAATTGGGTTGAAATTACAAGAAACAAACCAGAATTTGTCTAAGACAAGAACTATTTCCAACGAAAGATCAGTCAAGGTCTACATGTCAAATCCTGAAGTATGCGAAAATATAGACAAGGCTTTATACAAAACTACAATTTTCAATGCTTGTATTTTTATTGTTTAAAGTTAGTATAATTTTATAGACCTTCTTGGTATGAAAATTAGGCTAAGTAAATCGTTGAAAAATAATGAAATTGCGTTTTCTAATGCGACTGAAAGAGACGAGATTAGCCTCCATTACTATGCCATTACTATGCACGGCTTTTTAAAGGTGCAAACGAAGGATCTATTTGGCCTGATTTCAGATTATGTTAACATCATTCGCCTTGGCAAAATCAATAGGCACAACTTTTTCAAGATAAAAATAAAAACAGTTTATGATTAGATGTTTATTGAAGTTTACTTTCTTTGACTCAACTAATAGGTGGTTTTCCACGTATTGCGTGCGCACCTACCATGTAGACGTAATCAATTTGAAAGGAGAGATTGTTAGACAGAGAGCTTTCGTTAAAGAAACTTAACAACGTAAGGAAGGGTGTCTGTAAAACGCGGACCGGATACCTGCGGATGGCGGATGCTGATGGAAAAATACGGATAGTTAAAGGCAGATGGAAAAAATGGGGATAAACCGAAAAAAGTAGGAATAAAACGAAAAAATGCTGATAGCAAAAACACAAACAAACAAGCAAACGCAAAAAGTAATTTAAAGAAATCTTTCTTTCAAGTGGATGTCATATGGTTGGGCCCTTCAGGTACAAAACATGTTGTCAATAGTTGGCACAGGTAACTCAAGGTTGTTTCTCTGTCCTTTGAAAGCTGTAATGCCTTTCATTAACATCACAGAAACAATCACGCTTCGTTCCTCCTCCTTAGAACCACTGTCAAAATATACATTTGTTCGCCTTTTTTAGAAGCGGGTCGAGGGGTAGAAACTAATTTCAGTAAGTAATCCTCTTACCTAAAGCAAAAACCGAATCTTCCTGATTCTAGTTTTAAATATAAAACTGTTTCCTTTTAATTCTCTCCGGGAATCACTTCATCGTGCTTAAGGTAGAAATTAAAAAGGAATCCACTTATTGTTCTGGTTATTCAAGGCTAGATAGAGGGGAAATTTTAGCACAAAAAAGTTGCTAAAGGATGCCGGACTTGACGGGGACTAGCACAGTTTCCCTGAAAATCAAGAATTCATTGACTTCTCTTCTTTATCTTCTTTCTTTATTTAATTTTCATTCTTAACCAAGGTTATTAATCCCTATAGTCTAAGCTATCCCTGGACATTTGAGCGAGTAACTAGCTAAGGGTTGTGGAATCAATCAGTAAGAAGTGTAAGAAGAACTGGAAACAAGCAAGATATTTCTATTTTTGTTAAAAAAAGAAAAAAAAATGAACTTTAGGACGTGTTTTGTTTATTTTTATACACTGGCTTATGAATTCAAAGTCCCCACGAAATCCCACAGAGTCTGGGCTACCTGGGCATCCACCAGCCAAAAAAAGAGGAACGCAAGTATTGGCAGATGTCAATGAACTCCGCTTATCGTATGAATGCATTCTTCTACCTTGGGAATTTGTAAGCGCACGAATGATGAATTCCAATTTTAAAACTGCAAAATATACTGCCGATTGAAAAGAAAAAACCGACTTTTTCAACCCCAAAGGTTATTTTCCGAAAAGGTATTGTACAAAACAAATTGCCTAATCTGTAAACTGTCCTTGAAACTGAACTAAACTCCACTCCCGAAAAAAAGTGTCACTAAAAGTGAAATGCGTAAATGACAGCTACTCTCCGTATGTTTAATTTGTCTTTCTTTTTAATTTTCTCCTACGAAAATAGTATCCTCGGTGATTTTTAGAACGTCTGTATGGCAACCTAAAACTAGCCTCATAAAATTAAAACGTGACGGGCAGAATTCGGACAGAATTCATTTGGACAGCTCCTGTCAATCTGCCGTAACCAAAAGATTACGAAGGGTCTGTACTCTGTAATACAAATTAAGGTGTTTAATTATTACAAATTAGAAAAAAAATCAAGCTGTTTCTTAAGAAACCTTTATAAATATTTTAACAATATCTACACCTGATCACCACTTTGTATTCGTCGATAGATGGAAGCTTTGCGTAAAATTGTGAAAATGGAAAGAAGGCCACACAAATGCCCGCTTTTTCGCTGCGTTTCTTTCGCTTCTCGGATCGTTGGTTTTTTTCGCTCAACTACACTGACCGAGAACCTGGCACAGGCTATGTATAGTATGGCTTTTCAAGACTAGGCTCCTTTTTGAGAAAACAGGGCGATTTTTTCTCCATTTTTTTATTTTTAAGGAAATGTCGTCTTTTTTTCTTCAAAATTAAAAAGTGTCCCAACAACTTTATATACGTGCTTTGCTCCTCAATGGTGGGTACCAAACTATCATATAATAGACAAAAACATTCTTTAGTAACGTAATTTATTTGTCCAAATTAGTGACAGTTTTTGTTGTAGTCATTTTCCGCTGCAATTGTTTTCAGTATCCGCCTTTACTATCCGCATTTTTCCATCCTCATCCGCCATCCGCAGGTATCCGGTTCGCGTTTTACAGACGCCCGGTAAGGAAGGCGTGTATTGGAAAAGACGTTATAGGGAGCGTCAATGGAGTCAGGTGGTTAAAGGCCTGTGTCAAAGGTGTGTTCTGAGCATATGATTGGCAAAGTATTTGCTAGGAGAACTTTCTACGTCATTCCCAACGTCAAAAATTAGAAATATTTAGAACAAATATAAGACGTATATTTCCTTTTAAAACAGCGGTCTAAGAAACGTTGAACAAGTGTCAGATCAGGCTCGGACGGGGCGTAGACAGATAATGCGTAATTGATATTAGGTAGAACTATTGTATTAAAGAGAAGGTCTATTTCTGACTTATCGTACCCCTTTTTTTTCTCAGCGTTCTAAGGATATGTAGGGATTTGTTAGCTTAATAAGTTTGTTCTTTACGTGCACTGAAAATTTGCTGTCACATCGGAAGGTGACGCCCAACAGCTATACTCCTTTACAGCTTGGTATCATCCCGATAGGTGAATAGAGATCGCGGTTGCCTCTCTTTTTGAACGTCAACTCTTTACATTTGCTTGGATTGGATCGGACTAGCCTACCTCCTTCCATACAGGAGTAATAATTGTCGAATCATCAGCGTACTTAAATAGAGCGTCATGATTACCTAAAGTGATGTTAAGATCATTGAGAAAGATGTTACAAAGGTAAGGACTACTAACGCTACCTCGAGTTGCCCCTTTGTTAACCGGCTTCCAGTCACACTCAAAGTTGTTGCAACATACTCTTTGTTTTCTAGCCTTTAAAAAGTTCAAGTAACAAATGGTAATATATGGAGTCGGTGGGAGCTTTTTTGATCTGGTAGCAAGAAGTTCATGTATCATAGAGTCAAAAGCTTTACTGAAGTCCATTGTAATGAGGCGAACTGCTTTACAATCCGGGTTAATGTTATCCAAGTAGCTGTTGATCCTATGTTGAATTAACAAGAGAGCATCGGTACAATAATTAAAAGCTCAATGTTAGCTGTAACTCTCACCAACATATATAATTCTATATTTAAAAAAATCAGTCTGTATGTCCATAGACTTAAGTCTTTCAAACAAAGCAATAAACGGTCAAAAAATGTGATATAAACGAGCGTTATTGCAACTCTTTAGTGAGGTGGGGGACCGCAGATAGGTGAGGTAACTTGTGGCGAGTCACCCCACCTAACATGTAAACTTGATCAAATTAAAATGATAGATTATATGCTTAGGCGGGTTACACCTAAGCGGGTTACCTCTTCTACCTGGGGTCCCCCACCTCCATGTAAACAAGTCCTCAGAGTAGAAGGGCCTATTTGAGGGGGGATAAGAGAGCTTAAAGTATAGCCTAGATATTGGCTTTAGATTGGAGGAAATAAGGTATGGAATAGCGTAGTGAGTTCGGCACTGGGTAAAGTTCATCAAACAACAACAACATAAGCTTCATTTGCATGACTATATGGAGTTGCAATATTGAAAAATATTTAAGATAAAGTTAACATTAATACCAATGATCACAATGAAATGATTACAATGGTAAACCAAGTGTCATCAGTATGATTTGATAACAAATAATCATTAGGTAAATCTTTACATAATGAGACAAATTTTAACAAAAGCGACTTTAGACAAAACTTCCCTGAATGGATCAATTAAACGAACCACTCTTATTTTGGAGCACTGGAGTTGTTTCTAAATGGGCTCGAGCAGCTAGGTCCCAGGCGACCAGACCATACGACAGCTAGGGATATATAAGACATGCTGAAGTGTTGAAAATAGAGTAAAATGTGAAATGTATGCATATGTTTTTACGTCTTCGGTAAAAAAGGATGCGGCTTGACAACGAAGAGTGGATCAAACAACTAAAACTCCATTTACACGCCCTAAAAAAATTGGCACAGCACTCCCAATTATCGACGTTTAAACGTATCGGTCCCAAATGTAGTTTGGCACCAGCGCTCAAAATTTTAGGCGTGACCAGACTACCTCCCGGAGGCGTGCCTTGCTGATTTTTTTAGCGCGTGTAAACTCTATCACTTCAATAGCTCGATATTTAGAATTAAGTACGTTATTTTCACGACATCTAAGAAAACGGAAAAGTAAGTGCTATGGTTCAATGCCCTTTCCAGACGCCGGTTTGCCAGAACGTAATTTAACCTTCTAAGTCTCTCTTTTTTGTTACTGATTCTCAGCAGTAAAATTGATGGCCATAAAATATTCTACGAAGGTGGCACAACTTAGGTCCCGTTTGTATAAAGAAAACCGTCCTGGGAAAGAGGGCCACCCTCCCAGCCCAGACAGTTTTTTTAGCATGTGGTCCGCGTATGAAACGTTCGCAAACGAGTTATCTAGCGAAATTGGTCTCTCTCGCGTACAAACGTTCTCTACGAACTTCATTCTCCAGCTCAAACGCTTTGCGACACAGGCTAATGAGCATAAGAAAAGTTTTGACCCCTCTACATAAGCCAACAACAATGGCGCATGCTCTGATTATCCAAAAGAGTGCTCCAACACATGCACTTTTTCTCTCGCCTCGATCGAGTTGCCTCGCGGCTGGGAGAGCAAGTGTAAAAAAATTCTTACTTGGCGAGTCCACTTGAATTACTTCATCGCCAGACGTACTAAGCACATCTGTTTCTGCTGATTAGAGGTGGGTACATGTATTCCATAAATTAGTTACGTTTCAGATCGAACCGATAGAAATAAAATCAAACACCATTTAATAATCTATAATAATAATAATAATAATAATCTATTCTATTTATTTATAGCGCTTATTTTGTTATGAGTCTACAAGCGCTTCACATTGATAAAAATTGAAATTTGCCTTAAAAAATAAAAATAATAATATCAAAATCTTGAGACCAATCTTTTATATAAGTTCATAAAAAAGGCCTTTTTGAAAAGAAAAGTCTTCAGGGCTTTCTTAAAACTACCTGCAGAATCGCATACTCTTAGCTGAGGGGCACATGGGAAAATGCCCGGAACCCGTACGATTTTAAATTAAAAGATTGTGTCTTCAGAAGCTGTATTTTCCAAAACAAAGGCTACTACAAGGGCTATACGGATATGATAGATCCATTTTCACCGTTTTCATCCTTTTATGCATCAAATGTATATTATATAAATTTATACATTATATACTATATTCCTTTCGATCGCTTTGCTATAGAAAAGATAGGAGGTTGCACACCGTAAATGAACTCAACTACAATGTATACAGTATGCTTTCGGCCAAAAACCTTTTTTTTTTGTTAACAGAGTGTCGACTGCGGGCTGACGGTTTATCCTTACTTTAAACAAGAAATTGTACATGACATAATACACAAACCGATACTAAGCAAGCTATGAAACTGATTGATTTTGCTCTATTTCGCCATTTCCTAGTATTTTGGAACAATTTTCAAGGGGCGTTTATTAGACTTGGGGCGGTTATCAGACATGGAGGGCGGTTAATACAAACTTGAAAGCGTAGAGGGAGGGGCGTTTATTACTCGGGCTCACTTAAGGGCACAGTAGTACATTATTTAAGACCAAGAGAGAATTATCTCATTCTCTCTTGTTAAGACACGCTCTATTTTTTTAGACTATCCATCTGTGGGTGTAAAGAAGTGTCTAGCCGTTTGGAAAGCTTTTAAGACTCTCATTGAAATAAAATTTGCATGCAATAGTTATTCTCAATATCTATACTGAAAACGATTGGGTTTTTTTTTTCTGAAAGACGGCTTTTAAGCGCAAAAGTGCTAAAGTTAAAAAGGGCATTAGAAGGAATTACGTTAGGGAAACCCGTTCTATTTCTTCACTTCTATAGTGTCTGTTCACTGAATATCTTTAGCAAATAGGTTGCGGTTCCTGTGTCCTCTACTTCTAAATTAACATAGGCTGCTCTGTTAAGTTAAACTTGTAAAAGTCTAACTTTAGCTATTGTTTTCAGACTCTAAAACAGTGGCTACTGTAAATTTCTTAAGTAAATTACAGTTGCAAATGTTTTATTAAATTCACGCAGGAATTTCATCATACAAAAGAGAGAACAAAGCGGCATGGGTGTCTTCAAAGGTAAATGCTTTTGCTGTAGGCTAAGTGACAACCACAACCTCGTTACAGAAATCGGTTTAATCTTCTCCGATGCAACACCTTCTCCTAGCTGGATCAATTCTAAGACTTTTACTTAGTTTCAAGGGTTCTGTCTATTCTAAATGATTAACTTAATTGGTTACAAACATAGCTACACAGTACCGTAAAATTCCGAAAATAAGCCCCGGGACTTATTTTTTTCAAAGGCCCTTTTTAAGGGGCTTATTTTTGTAGGGGCTTACCTACGGAGGGAAATTTGCGTTTCAAGATCGATTGAGCTAGCCTTATAGTTGAAGGTAAATTTACCGTTTTACTTTGTATTTGAGGGTAATTTTCCAAATACAAACCCCCGGGGGCTTATATATGGAGGGACGATTTAACGGAGGGGTTTTTGCGTTACCGGTTTGGGGGGGCTTATATTTGGAGGGGCTTATTTTCGGAATTTTACGGTATCCATATGCTACCTCCTACTTTTTTGGACTTAACCTTCTCCAGGCAAAATACCTTTTCTAGTTTTTGAACGAGTCCCTACGAAAACGAAAAATCGAGTCACGTTTTGGGCCCTACGTTTTAGAGAAAAATCGAGTCTCGTTTTGGGAGCCACGTTTTAGTTTAACGTGTCTCGTTTCTGAAACGAGTCATCGAGACAGGTGGGAACGAGTCTCGATTTCACGTTTTCGGTTGGACTGGCGAATACGTAATCGAGAGGCCATTAAATCGAGACGATTTTTATCGAGTACTTTACGATACGTTGCCCAGAAACGGTGAATGATCCGTGGATTGAGTTCGATTGAGTTCGGCAATCGAACGAAATCGAACACCACACTTTCAGTGAGTTCGATTTCCGAACAAATCGAATTCAATCGAACAAATCGAACTCAATCGAACTCAATCGAACTCAATCCGTCTGATTGTGTTCGATTGAGTTCGGAAACCGAACTCAATCGAACACAATTAAATGGATTTCGTTCGAGGGATTATAGGATGACTCTCCTTTCATTGATTGTACTCGGGGTCAAAACGTAGGCCCCAGCTGCGCTCTTTTCTGTGATTATAACGTTAACATAAGCATAAGTTTGAATACGAGCAGTCGCGACAAAGGCCCGGGGACAAAGGTAGCTGTGGTTTCGTTTCCTTATGAGTAGTTTAATTTCTTATTCTAATATTACTGGCACTTTTCAAAGAGATGACTGCGTGGGGAACACCACACTTTCAGTGAAAAGAAAACTGACGAGCTGGGCCCAGCGTGATACAGCATTGCAGAAAAAAATTACACTCACGGACTAAAGAAAATCGCTTAGATCACATCCAGAAGGCACTTTGGAGAAAACTGGAACCCTTATTCAGCCGTAATAAAAAAGCTTTACTCTTCAAAAGAGGTCAAAGAAAATGCGCTTGCATCAGAGTGCAAATCCTGCCGACCAGAAAACAATAACTACAGTCAATCGATATATATGTCATGCCCTCTTAGTGTGAAACATGTGGCTAAAACCACATTGCTCAGTAAAATGCAGAACCTTCCAGAGCATAATCTACCCAGCAGATAAAAACAACTTTTAGTGGAATAAGCAGCATTTTGGCTTGAGATAAAAGTCGTGTAGGCCTACCACCCCCTTTTATTGCCTTTGACTATACATTTGAAGCTTACGATCCACAACGCATCTGAAGCCATTTCTGCGGAATTTCTTCGTTTACGAAAAACACGTGCGCTACACTCAGGGCTGAAGTAACTCGAGCTTCTAAGATCTGGTAATGGATTTTCAACGTCTGTTTTACATAAATCACGAGTTCGAAAATCGAACGTTCGATTGGGTTCGATTGATTTTTTTTCTTTTCGGTGAGTTCGATTTCGTTCGATTGCCGAACTCAATCGAACTCAATCCACCGATTGAGTTCGATTGAGTTCGATTGAAATTTAGTTCGATTGGGTTCGATTTACTATGCCGGGATATATTTGATATACGGTGTACTATCTTTTCCCTAGAAACTCGATTTATTGCATTTATTAAATAACAGCTATTTAGGTATATATTTATAGACAATAACAACACAAAAAACGGGAAAAAAAAAGAAAGGAAGAAAAGAGTTGTGTAGGACTGGAACTCGTCACCTTCGGCTCCACGCGATGCCTATCCACTACACCACAGAGACTGATTACGTAACCTTGGGGAAAATTCTTTAATTTAATGCCTTTTGTATGAAACTTCCGCCGGCAAGATGATCAAGCTACATTAACTGAGCTATTAACAGTAAAAAAAGAAAAAAAAACAATGCAAACGCATATTCCATGGCAATGAACGAATGAAAGAACATAATTATGCTTTACAAACTTTACAAAACGACGATACACGTCCTCGTCTGCAAAGAAGGACGCAAAACATATGTTTTGTCGATTTCCGCTGTTATTTTGAAGCTAATGGTCAAAATCACATCCATTTTCGGCTCATACAGGTTCTTAAGAATAGCATGGCATGACGTTTTCTCACTTTCTCATCACCTTCTAGCAAGCTGGAAGTTGTATATCCCTCGTGTTGCTGGGTCGAAGAGCAAATGCTCATCTTCTCGTCAAGTTTGACGCCTGAACGAGTCAAAGGCTCTTGAATTGAAATCCAATCCCCAAGTTAACCACCGTACTCATTTGTTAAGTTCTCTAACTGTGCTGTAGAAAATTTGCCACAAATAAAACTCTGAGTCTGGGCAGCGAACGATGCACACTTTATCGTGTTTTTATTTTAGTTGTTTGTGGCGCAATGCATTCTGGTAAAAAGTAGCGCAGTGCACTCTGGTTAAATGCAATGCATTCTGGTGAAAAGTGTGGTTAAATGCAATGCATTCTGGTAAAAAGTGATGAATCCTCCCTTATATGTTTCCCTTGAATCCTGATTATGTTGCTGCTCGCTCCTTACGGTCGCTCCGCAGCAACAAGGCATGAGCCGAGCTAGTCCGGTAAAGCGGGCCAGCTCAGCTGTCCGGGCTAGTTAACCTCTTATAAACAGGCCCCAAGATAGTAAGGTTGAGAGAAAGAAAAGTTTCAAACCGACAAATTAGCCGAAATATTTCTAGCTCTAACAGACGAGATCGAGATCGAACAGGCGCGATCTCTTAAAGTCATTGCCTCGATGTTTTGAAAATCATTTTGGCCAACTATTTCAAAGTCGTTGGGAGAGCTGTCTTTGTTGGGGTCGTATCTTAGTAGTGAGGTTTGCTTGCGTTTCATGATTTGCGAACCTTTGTTATAATCCGCAGAATCTTTCTGCTAAATTATCTTACAGCCTGCCAGTTTGTGCTCTATGGAGAGTTGTATATATTTTCCTGGTGAGAAGATCTGCGACAGATGCCACGGCGAAACCCACTTTGGGCAAAAGAACCATCACAGAATTTAGCCGAAACGTGATGCGGAAGATGACATGTTTAGGCATCAAACGTTTGAAGTTCCACAGCCGTATTCGGTGCAAAGGTCGAAATTTTACGAAAGCTTGTAAAAGCCTGTTAGTGCTCGAACCCGATCTTCTCGACCCTCTGTGTAAGCTAGACTTAGTATACGTGACGCCCCTATACTCAGAACGAATTGTTGCGTAATAGTATCATGGGTTGTCATAACATGTGCCTTTCGCCCTGGAAAAAGTTTTAGTCGGAAGTCAGTGTAAGTTGTTTTTCGAGATGGAAAATTAAGACGGAATCTACCAGGAAATTGAGCAGGACAAAAACCATGTACCAGAATAATTTATAGAAGATTGTATTCTTTTCTTACATTTTTCAAGGGCTAAAGATGCAATTAGTCATCTGTAATAACAGCAAAGAAAATTTCTCACGAGAGCCCGAGAAAATGAATGTCAAATTTCACAAAATTATCTGTTACACATGAAATTTTCAGAATTTAACCTGTGTTTTCACAATTCTTGTGAAATTTGACTTTTATTTTCTCGGACTCCCATGAAAAATTTTCTTTAAATTGGTGTTATTACAGATGACTAATTACATCTTTAGCCCTTGAAATATTCTTGAAATTGCAATATTCTTTAAATCATTCTGGTACAAGGTTTGTGTCCATTGAACTTAAAATTACTCAATTTCCTAGTGGATTCTGTCTTAAAATTTATTGTATACTGCTGTCAAAAGAGATGCTTTCCGAAGTTCCGAACAGAACAGTGCTAATCTGACGTCCGAGTTTTCAAAAAAAAAAAAAAATAACATCTTATCATGAGTTATAAAGTGCGACATCACAGTCACAACAATGCCAGATACGGCGACTATGGGCGCTTCCCATTCCAAAGAAGGGTGCGTTTCTTTGGGATGATCCGGATCAGGATCAGTGATCCGAGATAACTCGCATCATGGTAGATCCAATGAACCGATGAATCCTTGTCCAGAGTGGATTCATCGGTTCATTTGGGTTGTTTACCATTTACATGGGCAAACCGGTGGGTTCATGGTGTGAATAAATGGTTCGCAAAGTTCAGGACTTGTAAATTTCGTCCCAGAATCGCCTTTACCATTTGTACAAATCAGTTCTAATTACCGAAAAAAAAGCCGCGAAGAAGGCCTGAAATTGGTATCAAGATGGCTTTGAAGGAATGGAACACGAATTTCCGTTTGGAATATTCCATCTGGAAAAACAGGACTAACTTTTGCAGATGTTCTGTTGCTCCCGGAAATTTTCCGTTGGGACGACCTAAAAAGTTGTGTTCCATTTACTTTCCAACCGGATTCCCGGAAAATGTTTGTAAATGGTAAACAATCTTGATCTACCATGATCCGAGTGATCTCCGATCACTAATCCTGATCCAGATCATCCCAAAGGAACGCACCCTTGCGAAATTCCGTAAATTTCGGTTGGTACGTACATCAAATGGTACGGACCATTTTGGTTTGATCCGACCGAAATATTCGGGGCCAGCTTTGAAGGTGGTCTACTTTGATCGGCCTGGTCATTTCGGTCGGTCGGACCGAAATGTCCCTTTTCATTTGACAAAATTGTTGTTCCCAGTACCGTTCTTTTCTTTCAATAACCGAACACGCGGTGGCTTGGGTCGAGTCTGTGCCACCGGAATGTACCGTTCCATTGGGCACGTGGAATTTCCGAAATTTTGTTGAATGGAAAGCTCCCTATGTCATCCGACTTGTAAAAATCCGACATTCGCTTGGGAAAATTCCCTACCGTAACATTGATCATTTTCTGTAACTGCTGTGATCTTCTAATTTGCAACATGAGAGTATATACATATATAAGCATCATGATGTTTAAAATACCATTGCATTTAGTTTGTTTACAAATCAAGCGACTGTCTTCTTTAAGTCACTACAAGCTGAGTATAAGACAGCTTAAAAGCAAGACCCAGTACAGCGGCTAAACATATGTATGACATTTGCCCTTGAACAATGTGCAAAGAAATGGACGGAGAAATCATTAGACAAGGTAGCGTTCTAATATAGTGTTTAGATGCTTTTGTCAAGAATGAGCGTAATTAATAAACCATGTAATCCAAAGAGTTAATGTTGATGTAATAAGGATGGCATGTTTGCGGCATCCGATAGAAAGACACAAAGAAAGGGAGCGCCACCGTTAAGCGCATGAAGTCTGTTCTGCCAAAGGCATCATTTTTTCCCTAGTTTTGTCATAAGCTGTCATGTGCACTCAAAAGGTTCGTTTATGTGCGTCAAAACTCCATTTACGGTACCAAAAGAACAAAAAAATGTCAAAAGGTAAGAGTTGTTATGAAGATGGCTGGTATCAGTTGTCAGCAGCAAGTTCGAACAAGGAAGTAATGGTTTGTTGAAAGGAGCGCAGGAATGATTGCTCAAACCCGTCTAAGTTGGTTCTCGGTAAGTATGAACACACATGAGAAAAGCTTTAACAAGTCGATTGAGATAAGTGCCCTGAAAAATTGCATGATTCCAGTGATTCCGGCCGAAAAAAAAAATACAGCTGCGTGAAACATTTCAACAAACCACTTGAACCCAGAGCTTTTAAGCTAGCCCTCTATAAGTGGGAAGTTATATGATACTTTAGTCTGAATTTTAATTAATTTTAATTCGAAACCCATGGTTAACATAATGAGGATGAAGCCATGTCGGTATTTTACCAAGGGCGTAGCGTGACCATTTTGGCATATACGCACACGGGTCCGGCCATTCCTTTAATACATATTTCGGCAGTTTTACAGGGTTGTTTATAATATAACGTGACACTGAAAAGGCTTTTAAAACGTTCTTCTTTGAGCTGCTGGTACTAGAATGGTTACAAGCACAAGGCGAGGCGCCTTCGCTAAATAATTCCAAAGCACTGAATAATTCACACGGAATTCAAAACCTGTTTCAGGTCGTTTCAAATAAGATGTTTCCTTCAAATTCTAAACGAAAATTTAGCAAAACATTTCATGTTAAGAATAAAAGATTAGCTCTACTGTCGCTTTTGTTTTTTCGCCTGTCACTGAAGAAAAATGTCCACTTAAAGTGTACTTTTTCTGTGCAGAAATTTGGAGTTTAAATGCATCGGTTGAAAGCTTTGCGACGTGTGCGTGGCTGTGTAAATTTTCCGCCTGGTCTGGTCCATGATAATCCAGTTGAACGACATTAAAGTAGTATTAATTGCTAGACTTTTTCGACATTTATAGGGAGAGAGGAAATTAAAAAAATCAATAGCTTTTGAATGGAAAAACTTTCCAGATAAATCTTGAAAGGAATTATAATCAGTCAGAGTCGATTCTTTGTGGCGACAAATGTGTTTGCATGAATTTCCCCAGTCGCCCTTCGTTTTTCATGAAAACGTAGTGTCCAGTGAAAAAGGTTCCAAATTTAATTTATCACATTCCACTTTTCAAACTGTTGTTTTTTTGGGTGTAAAAATAATGGGGAATACATATACAGACAGGAAAAAATTTGCACAATACAAGGTTAAGTCACGACACTATAAATGGCTTTTACTTATAACAGAAAAGTTTTAAAAAACCCTACCAATTTCTCAGGTACGCACTTGCGTATTTGCGTAAAGGACGCTACGCCTCTGTTTACTATTGTATTTGCGTTTCTCTTTGACACTGTCGCAGTTTTAACTTATCTTTGTGTCATTTGTCCATCAGCTAGTTCATCTTCCTGATGTTAGTTTTAAGCATTGTCGCTAACAAAACCTGTTAACCTGTAGAGCGTAGTGAAGGACCTGAATAATAACCTGCTGGCGGCGGCATGGAAGTCACGACGATCGCTATAAATGAATTACAATGATCTTAGAGATAAAATAGACGATCCCATTGCCGTCCCCATTGCCATTCCGATCAAGTTTGATAACGTCAGTCGTGCGATGACGTCAAAGAAATAATATCAGAAAACGTGCCAGACGTTCAAAGGTTTTGTTTTGCTAATTTAGCCTGCTGCTTTTTCTACTTTCTTGTTCTATCGTAGTCGTGGTTGCTTGAGCTTAAGAGACGCGTGTTCGCGCAAATAATTCTTGATATGTGACGAGTTCGTTCAAAAACCGACAAATATTTGATAAAAACACGAGACAAAACGTGCATGTACACTGTAGAGAGGCTATTTAAATTTTTATAGAATCGAACTTTGTTACACAAAGGACATACCGCGGTTTTACAGAATCATTGGGCTAAATTTTCAGTCTTCGGCCGTGCTGACTTCAACTTTCAGCTTTTATTGAGGTAGGTCTTTTAGAGACTGCGGGCTCCTTGAAAACTTTCTGAGCTCATTTTTTCGAAAAGATTTGTGCGCTGGACAACTCGTCTCCTTAACTTTTAGGTTGTACTTAAAGAGGAAAGTCAATATCACGTTCCAGATTTCTCGCCCATATTTAAATGAGATATTCCGACGTTATCCCATCCCTACGTTTCCATCAGTGGGATGGTGGATTCACTTATCGGTCACGTGAGATGATAAATAACTTGACCATTTTAACGTGCAGTACCATGGTTCGTACAATTTCAGTCGAACAAATTTCAAGAACTTTTCAAGAATTTTTAAGGACAAATAGCAGTTTAAAAGGACTAAGATTTATTCAATAAATCGGCATTCTGTAAGCCCCTTTTGAACACCTTCTTGGCTAAAGCACATCATGGAGTCATTTACGATTTTTACTTCTTGAGCCATGGTTGATAACATTATTTTATACTACTTTCCGCAGTATTACGCTTTGGAAAGCGGGCGGGTATGACTTGCAATTGCATCTGAGGTACAGAAACAGCATTTAAAATAAAGAAACAGAAGTAAAATATTACTCATGCACAAAAATGTTTTTAGACAAGGTAGTGAATTTCAAGGATTTTTCAAGATCTAATAAAGAAATCAAGTACTTTTCAAGGATCTTAACCGAATTTAAGGACTTTTGAAAAAAAATTGAAGACCGTTTCAAGATTGTACGAACCATGTATAGATTTTATTAACCTGAGATCAGGCCAAATTTTTGCGGTTCTCATACATTCTCTCTAACGGCTACCGCTAAAATTGGTCCTGATGCAAACTCTCACAAGTTTGTGCTCTGACTGCGGCCAGATTTTGGCCGCAACGCTGATTGGCTGTTAGAACAATGCCACAAGATCTGATTGGCTGTGGGAATCAATGGAAGTTAAAAGCGCTTATTCCTCGCGATAACGCGAAAAATAATTCTCGGCCCAATGGAAAAATAATTCTTAATACACATTAGAAAAATAATTCGAAGAACCACTGAAAAATAATTCATGGTATGAATGAAAAAAGTATTCGTATAATTAAAACAAAAATAACTCATGTTGCTAAAAATAATTACTAGCACGCTGAAAAAGGTATCGTTTATTGATGACAAAAATATGCAATTGCAACAGGTCCATAATATTTGCTGCAGTGGGATTAATACTGACTTGTGGTGCAATTTTATTGTCATGATTTTGACCAGAACGGGCCTCCATAGTAACTCTTTAATACTGTAATTCTGTAACTTGTGAAATCACAGGTGTCTCAAGCTCACGTTACCAGTGTGTGCTGGTGTGTTATGTAATTTAACTTTCTCACAAGAGAGTCGGTGTTGCGTTACAAGCAACCGTTGAGATACAATACTGAGATCTCCGAACGCTAAATATCATAATTCTTACCTATTTTTCGATAAAATAAATAAAGGACACATACCTTTGATGTATTCCTGTGTTTTATGGCTTGAAATCAGCAATTTAGTCGTTTTTTTGGCTGTTATTGTTTGACCCCTGTCACTCTCTTCATAATACGAAGTAAACAGAAGTAAAGGCAGCACAGAAAAACAGCCTGCGGTCCGGACCTTGTCTATTCAAAGGTGGTTTGCGGCCCGAAAAGACATCGAATCGCAGATTTTTTCGACCAGAGGCAAACTTCTGTCATCGCTACACTGCAGTAAACGTTTGAAAGCGACGCATGTCGCTGGAACATTTCCTCGAGCCATGTCCAGAACACCTTCTGTCTTCGGACACTGTGATACGGCAACTTGACACGTCGTTGGTCCGAGGTCAAATTCCCCTCGACCAAGGGTGGCTCAGTCAAATTAACTGAAATTTGATTTCAAGATTTTTAGTTCGTTTTCACGTGAGAATGATCATTCTTTAGGTTTATAATTTTAACGGGTAAAACTGTTATTGATATCCAAACTAGAACAACAACAAAAAACGTTTGTTGCGAGTTTGCTTTGTTGACTGAGCCACCCTCGGTCGAGGGAAATTTGACCTCGGACCAACGCCGTGTCCAGAAAGCACTAGATAACATCGACCTAAACCTAGCCTGCGAAAACATCCGTTTCTCCTCGCTCTTCGTCGCTGTGGACGTTTCGCGCGGAGGAACGTCTGCGACTCAGCGACAGAAATTCCATACTGATGACGTAAAATCTGTCCAGAATCCGGTCAGAAGCGCTGATTGGTCGACGGAGCAGTTACATTGTTTTAGCTATTGTTTACAAATGACAGACAAAAGACAAAAGGCCAAAAAGGTCAAATGTAAACACGAAGAATCTCTAACAAAACAGTCAATATTTGTGCAATATAGTCTTCTCTAGAAGAAGCATTTGAGTTTTGCTGGAGCTCGTGGGCAGATCAACACAACACTTTACCAAAATCGACCAGAAGACACGCAAAATTAGACAAATTTATTTTTGGAACCCCATGACTACCGGATTTATTGTACTGTCGCAATTTGTAATAATCATCGCACTTTGTAATACCTGTCGCAATTTGTAATAAATCCATCGCACTTTGTAATACCTGTCGCAATTTGTAATAAACCGTGTCGCACTTTGTAATAAAAAAGCTGTCGCAATTTGTAACAACTGTCCATCGCACTTTGTAATAAACTAAGCTGTCACAATTTGTAATAATTCCATCGCACTTTGTAATAACTTTTTGAGAGTAATTAAACTTACTTCGTCAACATTAATATAACGCCAAAATATGCAAGGTACTTCATAAACAAAGATGGAGATGACGTCTGCTGGCACGTAACATCTCCGCTAGTTCAAACATTTAACTTTATTCACAGTCCTAAACATTTTTTTAGATTAATGTTGATTAGTTATCTGACTTACGAAATGCTGTATTCTTGAACCTTGCTATTGTACTAGGCGACTTGCATTCAATGGTTACCCGGCGGGTGTACTTCCTTATAAGGCCAATACGGGGATGTGCCTCTGGACAGAGCATTGCCAGAGTACAGGATCTAGACAGAGCTAGACACACTAGACACAAACAAGCCATTATTAAAAAGCATTTAATTTCCGCTAATCGTAACATCCATCCTACATCATTCGAATAAGCACACCAGGAGAGCTCAAGCTTTCCTTGTTAGGTCTTTTAAGAGGTTGACACAACGCGTGGTATACCGTTCTTGTCTAACGAGCAATCTTAAAGAAGTAATAGTGGCTTCCATATTTTGGCTAACTTAATCAAACGAGGCCTGGACAGATTCAAAATGTTTACTGCAAATAAAAAAAACTTCACCAGTGGCAAACCGTCGAACCACAACAGAAACCTAAACACAAAATCCAATTAGTCGCTGGCCAATACCTTCGTATGTACATGTTTTTATAACACTCACTTGGGGTCTTACACGGAGCCGGCTGGGCATTTGGCCCATTATTCTCACTTGATTAGGTCCCATATAGGAACAAAAGGAGTTCTTATTCCATCTCAAAACAATTGTTTTCTGTAAGGAGTCCTCTAAAGCAAATACCATGGGGATAGTAAAAAATTATCCTTTCCTGCGTATATACAACTCGTACGACCTTGCAATTCTTCCGAGCGTGTTCTAGATTACTGTTTTTCTACAAAATGGAAAGGATGAAATATACCATCCATTACTACTTGAGTTACCCTATCTAAGGATCAAACCAATGACACAAGGCCAACAACGTAAATGATACCCTATTAAAGGATCGAGATCCTCAAAAACCATACCCTATCAGGCGTTACTTACCTATCTATCCCATCCATATCTGGGATTATCCCCCGGAAGTTTCATGTCTTTCATAAAAGTGTTTTTAGTTAGTCACGTGTTTAATCAAGGCAGAAAAAGTTATAGCGGGAGACATGCATGTTTGACCAAAGAAAATGTTACGGAGATGTTACGTGCTAGCAGACAACATCATCTTTGTTTATGAAGTACCATGCATATTTGGGCATTATATTAATGTTGACGAAGTAAGTTGAATCACTCTCAAAAAATCATTACAAAGTGCGATGGAATTATTACAAATTGCGACAGCTTAGTTTATTACAAAGTGCGATGGACAGTTGTTACAAATTGCGACAGCTTTTTTATTACAAAGTGCGACACGGTTTATTACAAATTGCGACAGGTATTACAAAGTGCGATGGATTTATTACAAATTGCGACAGGTATTACAAAGTGCGATGATTATTACAAATTGCGACAGTACATTTATTATGTAAACATTGATTTGCGTCAGCAGTATGGAATTTCTGTCACTGAGTCGCAGACGTTCCTCCGCGCGAAACGTACTCAGCGACGAAGAGCGAGGAGAAACGGATGTTTTCGCAGGCTACCTAAATCGGATGAGTCATCGATATGTCAGCGGCGTCTTACAAAATGACTGAAATAATCCCGTCGACTTCCGCTCACTTGATCGATCGAAGCGAGGATGTTATATTTGAGTTAGTTTGAGTTATAAAACGGTCAATATTGTCGTTTCCAGTTTATATCACTCAAAAAATGGTTCAATCTGTATTAGACTCAGCTGTATTGCATTGAACGACGTGCCTTGTGGTCTTCCCCCCAAAAAACTAGGATTACTTAAGAAGTCGAGAGTTCTCCCTAGAAACGTTCGTCAGGATCTCTATTTTAAGGTCATCTTGCCTTCAGTGACCTATGGTCTTATACTATGGGGATCTTGGTGCAATTCCGACTTATTTCAGTCCCTGGAAAGACTTCATTGCAGGGCTGCGAGACTTATCTTTCATTTGCCGAAAGACATGGCATCTGCTGATGTCCTACAACGGGCCCAATGGCCGACTCTGTCTATTTATTATAAATTAGCCATTTTTATCTGTCTTCATAAAGCTTTCCACGATAGGTTACCTGTCACATTAATCGACCTGATTTCTAAGAAACGGGCCACAAACTATTCAACCCGGACTTGCGCTTCTTTAATTGTTCCACGCTTCAACACGCGTTACATGAAAGACTCTGTCGCGTTTAGAGGCTCAGTCCTGTGGAATGCAGTGACCAACAACTGTAGTGCCCTGACAAAAAACATTCCTTATCGTGATCTCAGGCTAAAGCTTAAATCTCAAGCTAATTTTAATGAATTCAGCTTCAAGATAACGTCTGCATTCACTTGTAATTTTAGAAAAGATGACTTTGTATATACTTAAATTTATGCTCATAATTTCATATTTGCAAGCGCTAATTTAGTTCAAACGTTTTATCTGTATATACCCCTAGTTTTTAGTTTACTTGTAATTAGTTAATTGCAAACGACCCCACAAGCTCATGTAGCTTTAATACTCATCGTTTTAAAATAAAGGCTATCTATCTATCTATCTACGCTGGTTTCGGTCGATGTTATTTAGTGTCAACGCGTCCCGAAATCCTATCTAACATCGACCGAAACCTAACCGAAAGTCAGCTGCGGCTACAAAAAAACCAAAATAAAATAAATCCCACCAGAGTGCGAATCCCATCCCAGTTTTATTGCTGTCATTTGGGTCTCAAACAGTAGTTTTCCAGCTTTTCGACTTTCACCCAAGAAAGTTTAATATAAAAAGTTCTACTTCCACAATCACATGCCAACATTGGCGCCAAATCTAAAATTTTCCAAATCAAGCGATACACCGTGGTTATCTCTATTTTAAGTCGCATACAATCCATATTCAGGATATATAAGTCTAGGAGCCTATTTTAAAAAGCGTATGCCACTACTACCCGTTTAGCCGTTTTATGATATTTAATTTACTCTGCGCTTTTCACAAACACGCGAACTCTAAAATTCAAATTATTGCGTTTTTCGCTGCCGTCAATCATAATTACGATCACAAGCAATGAACCTTGAAACACAGAAACTAGTCTGCGTTGCAGCCTGCCCACGCACTCATCAAAACCATCTGTATAGTCCGTCTGCGAATTAGTGCACAAAAGCTCGTTCTAATATCCTGCAGAGTCGCAAGGACATATGTGAGCGTTTTTGATAGGCGGGTTTTCTCTCAGGTTTCTTATGCGCCTCACGATTGGCCTAATTCTTACGTGTGCTTGAAGGTTGGGCGCAGTGACATGTCAAAATTTACAGAAGGGAGTTGGCAAGGATCGTCTACAGTAAACAATGTAACAGCAAAGTTCGAACTTTAAAGCCTTCTTCTGAACAAAAAAATCGGCTTTGAGAGAATTCCTTCAAGGCCAGAATTTGCTTGTAAATTTGCCGACTGGTTTTCCAGCGTCTTCCAATCGCTGCAGATGCTCTGCCGTGTATTCTGCAATCTAGCCGACAGTTCTAGCGTCAAAACAAATCAGGAAATCATGGTTCACGGCCAAAAAAAAACTACACACATGTAGCTATTCCGGGTCCAGGCGGATGTTACTAAAACGGGGAACGGGGAGCGGGGAGCGGGGAACGGGGAACGGAAGTCTGGGAACGAGTTGTCAGCGGAAACCTCCATAAAAATCCAATATGGCCGATGATCGATGATAGAGAACCGTCGAAACAAACTTAACCAATAACGGCGTTACTTTACTTGAACTATATGCTCATGAGGTGCTTGAAATAATACGGAGGTAATAACTTCATGACGTTTTTCACCTTTTTGCGTTTTACTAAACAATTATCCGTAGGAAACAAAATGTGCTCCAACAGCAGTTGAAAAAAGCCAATCGGGACAAAAACTCTCAAAGCACATGTACAGCCATATTTGGAACCCAAGCGAATCTACACTGAGTCTAGCCCACAAAGCAATTAACTACTTTTCCATGATAGATAACATACATCGAAGAAGTCAAGTAGCTTGTGTGCAAACTTCTTCTATTTCCTTTGATAGAGATGACTGCTTTGAAAAATGTTATTGACCACGTCATCACATAATTAGTAAGACTACTTTAACAATCTGGTTCTGCTTTTAATATTATTAGATCTACTACACTGCAAGCATTCATGATATTGAAGTGTTTCACTGATCCATGAAAATGAAATAATATCATTTTATTATTTTGTGAAACAATTTGTTTCAGGTCAGTTTGCCCAGTATAGACCAGTATAATGACCCTAATGGAACCTAATTCACTCATTTTCCTCACCCTAATCAGTAACTGCTTCAAAGTCGTACAGTGGCCATTTGTCTTTCTGCGAAATACCCCTGACGACCCTTTCCTGAATCAAAACCATTGGATGGCATTGAATGCAACATTCTCACTCACTGCAGATCCTCAATTAACCCCCCGCCCCCCTAAGAATGAGATCCCAAACCCCTCCCTTTTGAAGAAAAATGTCGTAAAATAATCAAAGTACCTCTTCATGGGCACGAAACGTTTGGTGCAATTCATACCATACAATATCGCTGTATCAAGTACTGTTCTCGGTGCAGGAGGAGGGGGTACTATAATGGCCTAAACAGAGCCTGAAGCCTTTTTCAGGCTTCAGGTACATGAAAGGGAAGGGGTTTTTATAGTTGAAGTATATGAAAGGGACCAAAATGAGATCAGTCACAGATGCATTTTATGGATGTGAGAGACAAGAAAACCTGTTTTTGTAAAGATGGTGTATTTACAGCAGTTAAAAAGGGATGCAGCGTTCAAAATTAGGTATGTGAAAGGGGTACCATTTGTCACAAGAGGGTATACAAAACGGGTACCTTTTCTGTCTAAAATGGTACATACAAAGGGTAAAGGGTTGGTCCCTGGGGCAGAGCCTCTTTGGTGAGTACTCACCCCCCCCCCTCTCTCTGGGTTACTGTTACTCTAGTCTGATTCTTCTCTTTAATTTCTTTGATACTGTGCTTCATTAAATGAATTAAAATTCATTTAAAAGCTTCTTGCCCCTTTTTTGAAAACCCCAATATGTTAAAAGAAATTATGTCCCCTGGAGGGGAAATAATATCAGGGAAAATGGGTAGCAAGATCTTTTGTGTTATTTTACATACATTGAGTAAGCGTAATGTGGAAACTATACACATACAGTTGCGCGTTTTTACTGAAAAACATATCGGCACTCCAATCTTTTGCGTCCCATCACTTGTGTGAGACCTTAGACTCTTTATTTCCAAAACTACAGACAGCTTGTTTGAAGGCTTATCAACCACCTTCTAATAAGCTGCCAGCCTCTGCAACATTGATGATGTGATGCTTGATGGTAGGTGCACTGCAATATTACTGAATCAAGCTAATAAAGCAGCTTGACAATATTAACTGGTTTAAGTCACTGACACATTCATTTTTACACTGAGCTTGAAATATTTTTCTCCACAGTAAAAATAATGTTCATTAAAGAGAAGCAGAGCTCCCCTCTGCAAAAACATTAAAGGAGTGCCCCTAGAAAAAAAAAAGCATCCAGAGGGCTAAACAGAGGAAGTATACTTACCATGTATATTTTAACAGCTAGCCTTTAGAAAGTACCTTCCAACCAAAGACTTCAAAGTACTTCTCCCACGTATACTTGCAACACTTAATATTGCAGCTCAGTTGTGGTTCACTTTTATCCTAAGTTTGAATTTTATTTTCTTTGTTTTGAACTCATAATCATAAAATTCATATTACCGTACCCCCAAACAAAGGGAAGCAAAATTTAAACCTAGGTTATAATTAAATAAAACCACAGCATAGCCATTTGCTTTGAAACAACTGATATCTTTAAGACCAAGGTATGATTGATGTTCCTGGCACATTGCCCGTTAATATGTTTAAAGTTGCCTTTTATTGATGTATTAAATAACCTGATCCATCTTATCTTTTCAAATAATACAATTGCACTTACTTCTCATCATAGGATTGTAAATATAATATTATTAGACTTACAGTTTTATCTCATCGCCAACATGTTTTAATTTGGGCTTGAAAAAACGCTACAGCTAAGAAGGAGCTCCACTGCTACACTATTACTGTCGAGGAAATACACCTGGCTGCTTCGATCTACGTTATCTTTCAGCATGTATTTAAGCCAAAACCCTACGAAAAGTGTCAAGCAAAAGTAGTTCATTGCTTTGTGAGTTAGACCCAGTATAGATTCGCTTGAGTTCCAAATATGGCTGTGCATTGAGGGTTTTTGTCCCGACTGTAGCTTCTTTCAACTGCTGTTGGAGCGTATTTTGTTGTTTAGTAAAACGCAAAAAGGTGAAAAATGTCATGACATTATTACCTCCGTATTATTTCAAGCACCTCATGAGCATATAGTTCATTAGTAAAATAGCGACCTTAAGTGTTGTTTCGACGCTTCTCTATCATCGATCTTACCGGGTCGTTGATCCTTACCGGCCATTTTGGATTTTTGTGGAGGTTTCCGCTGACAACTCGTTCCCAGACTTCCGTTCCCCGATCCCCGTTCCCCGCTCCCCGTTCCCCGTTTTAGTAACATCCGGGTCCAGGCATTTCGGAGAAAACCAAGGGAACTGAGGTTATTTAGCCGCAATAAAAAGCTGAAGGCTTAAACAAAGGTAAAAGAAAATCATTTAATGGTAAACTGCAGCTGTGATCAAATCCTGTCAAAAAACATTTGCCGAAACATAAACCGCAGGAACTAATTGCTCAATATGCATGGAACAGACCACAGCTGAGACCAGCTTCTTAACCTCTAAATGTGAGACTCAAAGCGGCAAAAAATACTCCATGCACTGCATAAAATACGCAAAAAGAGAGCAAGAAAAACCTCTGAGTGACCACTTTTTCCTAGGGCCAAAGATTGTTTTGTTTCGTTTCGTCGAATACTAATTGTTTCGTTTCGTCGAATACCAATTGTTTCGTTTCGGTTCGTCGAATACCATAAGCCCAGTAAAACAACAACACAGCTAACTAAGAACTACAAAGTGTGTTGTAAATATTGCTTTTCGTTTTGTTTAAAGGTCAGTTCAGCATTCTTTCTTAGTAGTGTTGCTTTGTCTTTCCAAATTAATTGGCAGATAATAACCTGGATTTATAAAAAATATGTTGTTTTAGGCGTTTGTTTCTCTAGTAAATTCGCAAATTGTAAGTGTACTCACAGGACTAAATCAACTAAATTAAATGCGCTTGAGAACTCGTTTGGTTTGTTCTGAGATAATTTATATATCCTTTGAAAAAGTTCGCGATTTATTTCTCCAAGATTTTTAAAGATTTATGTACTGAAAATAGGGCAAAATTGCCGAGGAAAATATAAAGGCAACAGAAAAACAGAAATTTCAGTATTCTAAATTCGAGCGCGCCTAGCCAAAATATTAAAACTAGAACATCGTGTCACCGTCTTTTCGAAAACTTTTTACCTTCTGCGCCAACGGAAATAACCTTCGAGATCGCCTTTAATCTCGTAAGAAGTTAAATGTGATTGTGCTGACTGTTTTATTTTTAATTTAAAAAATTATAGAGTAAAACTGAGCTATTTTTTAAGTCAGCGAGTCTGCAGTTTTCCCACGTATGAAAACTTTGCATACTAAAAAAACAAGAAACGGAAGTAATTTTGTTTGGCTGATTCAGCAAATGGCAATCAATCAAAAAAGTGGGCGGCAGACGTTTAGTAGGTTTGTATCGGGCTCTCTTTTCGTTTTGCCTTGCCCGCCGGAATATTATTTACAAAGCGAGACTTGAGCCTGATCTTAGGTTAAGATTTTATTTTTTCCTAGGTTTAAATTTTTTTTTTCAAACTTGTTCTGATTCCTTTACTATTCCCATTAAGAGGGGAAATAAAACTAGCCTAAGGTAAATTTGGGCACTTAGTCATAATCATATCTACGTATACTTTGGTTCCTTACTAAAAACAGTGAATTTGCTTTTGAAAAATCAGTTCTGTTTCACTTGACGTAAATCCTTAAGACGCACGCTAACTTGCAACTGATTAGCCCAGGTCCTTTGTATGGCTTTTTATCCGACTTTTTTCATCGTGTTTCGTTTTCAATTTTGCTTGTTCCTTTGCTAGTCCAGCTCCCAAATTTAACCTTCATAATACTGTGTATGATCGGTTCAATTCACTCCCAACTGCCAAATCAGTTGCGCCTACAATTTCTCAATGGTCGAGACACTGGCCTTTTTTTCTCAACTTCCTTCACGCCAATAAAAGAACCAAGATCCATGAAACGCTTGTTTTTAAGTTTTGTGTTAAGTAGCTCTGCACCATTTATGGTTGAATTAAAAGAATGCATATTTCTAATCAAAGGGGTGGGACTCGGAGTAGGGTCATTTTGTCTTCTGGTCTGCTGACAGCTGTCGGAAAATGCTGTATGAGGTGGGGATACAAAAGAATACGCTTATTTAAAAAATATTAACTTAATGTATAATTTATGAAAATCTGAGAAAGAAAGAGCTTGTCAAAACTTACCTCATATTTCTCGTAGTTTATAGTGCAGCAATTATTAAGGCAGCACAAATACATAAAAAGTACTATAAGAAGGAATAATGGAGAAGTCTTTTTATCCACAATTTGTTTTTCCCAGATACCACCGCTTGATAAACATGATACTAGACATACTAGAATAGGCCCTTTGCAGCTGGCTCATTCTCTCTTGCTTTTACTTGGTGCAAACTACCATCCTCGAGAGCAAGAGACGCACTGGGGCAAGACAAACAAAAGAAACTACAATTTTAAATCATATGAGCGCTTTGTTTGTCTTGTCCCAGTGTGCCCCTTGCTCCTCTGCATGGCGCTTTTGTACCAGTATGACTGGCCTAAATAGCTGCAAAGGACCTATTGCGCACGACTTACTGTTCACTCTATTGAAAGAAAGTACAAATCTCTCTCTTTGCTTTGTTTTAATAATATCGACTTCCATAGCCTGAAAAGCTTATTGAAAAGGTTCACTAAGTGTAAGTGATTGATATCACCCTCGCTTAAGCATCATCAAATATTCAATGGCAACAGTTACAATCATGTTTTTTTATTCGGGCACTCGTATAGTATAAAATGTCTTACAATTACGTGCCTGAATCTTGGATGCCTAAAAAATATTAATTCTGATTTATTTACACTTAAATTTCTGTTACCAAGACAGCTTTATGGATGACAAACAGGAAAAGGTTTTGAGCGAGAACTGGCGTGTACTCAGAAAATGCCTAGAGCCAAAAAAGCTCTTACCTCACTTGGAGACAGTTTTAGACTACGAAGATAAAGAGACAATTAAAAACCAAACAAATCGGACGGATCAGAGCGACTTGCTGCTAGATATCCTACACAGGAGAGGACCAAGGGCATTTGACTGCTTCGTGAAAGCGTTGCAAAAAGAAAAGACTCAGGATTACTTAGCTCATCTTTTAAAGAAGCAGATAGGTAATAACTCTAGCTCATTGTCTTTATTATAGTTGCCACGGCAATCTGGTGGTGGTCTATAAGAGTGTAGACCATGGAAAATTGTGGTCGATTTGTTTCCCCTGTACTTGAATTAATATGTAAGGTCTTTCTTTCTGTATGTTTTTGTATTTCTTTTCTTTTCTTTTTTCTTAAGTAATTTAATAACGTCTTTATTTAAAGTCTTGTCCTGCCTAGATTAGCATTAAAGTTATTTGCAGGGCATAAAGTATTCTAAACTTTATATTTCTTTAAATAAATACATTGTTGTTGTTTACAAATATAACATTTATTTTTCGCTAGTTGTTGCAAGGCGTCCTCCTCCAACTGCGCGAAGCGACGTTTTTCTGGTTGTTTTTCGTATTTTTGCTCTACTTTGGCAGCTTCATGCACCAGCTCACTCACAGAAATTTCTCCCCATATGTTAAAAATTGGTTCTTCTTTGTCCATGTGGAGGAGTAAAATTATTTTTACAAAAATAAAACAAAAACAAAACAACCGACACTGCGTGACATGTTACGTAGTTGCCATGGTCTATACTCTCATAGACTATACCTCTCGACCAATCAGCGCGCGAGGATTCGCTCAGTTATGGTAAAAAAACCTACGAACCAGAGCAAACGACTTGAATGATTTTTTTTATTTCTTCTACAGAGAACAAGCGGCTCGAAATCGAACAGGAAAATTTGAAAATCCAAACAGAACAACTAAAGACCAAATTGCAGTCTTTTGAAGAGAACAAACGCTTACGTAAGTGGAAGAAATCAGAAGCCGTTGAGCAGTTGACCCCTAAAACGTTTCACAACCAGATGTGAAAAGTTCAATATCGACTTGCCTGGGTGCAGACGTCTCCTATTTCCTTTGTTGCACGCGGAAAAGGGACGTCTGCGTAACGCCGTCGCTAATCGTGTTCCAGCGTTCGGCTGGCAGGGTATTCTATTTCGCATAAATTGTTAAATAATATCCGGTTAGAAATAAGAGTTGACAGGCCAAACACAACATCATAAGCTCGTGATAATGCGATACGTGACCTTAACAGAGGTTTTTCATCTTTTTTCTCTCGCGCAAAAGTAACTAGCACTACATAGTGCATGTAGCATTCTAAACTTTGACTGAGTAAATCTCGTTTTTGCCGCACTAAGTTTTACATTTAGAGGTCGTGAAGCAGGTACTGAGTAATCTATTCCTGTGGCTTACGCTTCTATGGGTGTCCCTGATAGGATTTGATTTCAGATGCAGTTGTAAAGTGTTTAAATTTTCTTAGACCTCTGTTTGTTAGGGCTAAATAAAGATTTTAGTTTCTTTGCCTGGCTTTCTCCGAAATGCCTGCCTGGTGCGAAGTCCACGCCGCTTTTGTAGTTTTCTCAGACACTGTTTACAAATATGATGTCATGTATCATGCACAGTAAAATTGTAAAGACATGGTTTCCTCGCAAATGTTAAATTTTCCTCGGCCTCGCACAAGATTTCGAACGGTCTGCACACAATGGCACATGTTTTGATTTGTTGTTATCTGGAAAACCCCGATTACACAAATCACCGCATACATTATGAGACCAGATTCGATTACAACCAATCAGCGTAAAGCCAAACAATGCGCACTGTGTGTCAGCCTATCACAGCATGTTCCCAAGATCTTGAGAACCCAGCGGGACGCTGGAACACGATTAGCGACAGCGTTACGCAGACGTCCCTTTTCCGCGTACAACAAAGGAAATAGGAGACGTCTGCACAGAGGAAAAAGATCGACAGGATACTTATAATTATAATACACCACATGCGCATACTGACAGTCTGCAGAAGTGCCTACTGTCAAAACCCCTTTTGCGAGGGGCTGAGGGGCTGTAGAAAGAGTCCTTATTAAGCGGGTTGAATTGAAAGAAGATTTAAGGGCTTTCTTTCCCCAGGGACAAAGCAAACTGTACGTAATAATGAGGTGTCCGTATTAAGCGGGGTTTGACTTCACATGCAAGCAAAGTAATAACGAGGTGTTGTATTTGTCATCGTTCTTGTGCTCTGCAGCTAGTACTCACCAAAGAATGCATGGTTATGTTTTGTCATCTCTCGCCGAAGCTCGTCTGCTTCTTTTGCATTCCTCACTATATGCAGTGCGTTGTGCTTCAACCATCCTTTCTGTCACGCCCCACCTTAGTATTATATAGAAAAAAATTCGCTCGGCCTCTCACGTGGACAGTTATGGCAAAAAAAAAAAACCCATGAACCAGAACAAACGTCTTGAATGATTTTTTTTATTTCTTCTACAGAGAACAAGCGGCTCTTGGAACTCGAAATCGAACTGGAAAATTTCAAAGACCAAACAGAGGAACTAAAGACCAAATTGCTGTGTTTTGAAGAGAACAAACGCTTACGTAAGTAGAAGAAATCAGAAGCCGTTGAGCAGTTGACCCCTAAAACGTTTCACAACCAGATGTGAAAAGTTCAATATCGACTTGCCTGGGTGCAGACGTCTCCTATTTCCTTTGTTGCACGCGGAAAAGGGACGTCTGCGTAACGCCGTCGCTAATCGTGTTCCAGCGTTCGGCGGGCAGGGTATTCTACTTAGCATAAATTGTTAAATAATATCCGGTTAGAAATAAGAGTTGACAGGCCAAACACAACATCATAAGCTCGTAATAATGCGATACGTGACCTTGAGAGTCTGCTTGAACAGAGGTTTTTCATCTTTTCCCCCTCGCGCGCGTAGGTTACTAGCACTACACAGTGCTTGTAGCATTCTAAAATTTGACTGAGTAAATCTCGTTTTTGCTGCACTAAGTCTTACATTTAGAGGTCATGAAGCAGGCTTGTGACATTCACACTGAGTAATCATTTCCTGTGGTTTATGCTTCTATGGGTGTTCTCTGATAGGATTTGATTTCAGATGCAGTTGTAAAGTGTTTAAATTTTCTTTGACCTCTGTTTGTTAAGGCTAAATATAATAAAGATTTTAGTTTCTTTGCCTGGCTTTCTCCGAAATGCCTGCCTGGTGCGAAGTCCACGCCGGTTTTGTAGTTTTCTCAGACACTGTTTACAAATATGATGTCATGTGTCATGCACAGTAAAATTGTAAAGAAATGATTTCCTCGCAAATGTTAAATTTTCCACGGCCTCGCACAAGATTTCGAACGGTCTGCACACAATGGCACATGTTTTGATTTGTTTTGGCTGGAAAACCCCGATCAGACTAAATTCGATAACAACCAATCAGCGTTACGTCAAACAATGCGCACTGTTTGTCAGCCTATCACAGCATGTTCCCAAGATCTTGGGAACTCAGCGGGACGCTGGAACACGATTAGCGACGGCGTTACGCAGACGTCCCTTTTCCGCGTGCAACAAAGGAAATAGGAGACGTCTGCACAGAGGAAAAAGATCGACAGGATACTTATAATTACTAGTAACAGTTGACACTACAGCTGCCCCCGTTCTGTATATTGTCGATCAAGAGTGTTCTTGCTTGTTGTGTAGCTCTTTGAAATATACCAATTCATAATGAAGATTTTCACACATATTCCATACAATAGGTGAGATAAATACAGGAAACGCGACGCTTCAAGCACAGTTTCAGCTCGATTTACACAGCTTTGATCAAAACATTCCCAGTTTCGAGAATAGTTTATTCTAAACCATAAGAAAAGATTTAATTAGAAGTTGAATTTTTCGCTATTTCTCTTTCCCTTTTTACATTCAGTTCATTTTATTTGCCGGAAAGTAAGCCTTCGAAATTAAAAGGACGTTTGATCGATTCACGCTAGCGCATTCTAGTCTTATTTGAAACTTTATAACGGAAGGACTCTGTGAGCAGGGAATAAGTCAGCACAGAATTTGATTGTCGGCGAATTTCTGTAAATGTCCATCACAGTCTGCTAGTGATAAGCTAGCCGTTGTTCACTAGTCTTGCTTGTTTGGGGCTGAGTTTTATTCCCGTCAAAGAGAGAGAAAGAGTGTCTGGCAAGGTTTCCAATATAAATCAAAGATTTGTGAACTCGTGTCTGGCAAACTCTCCAAGTGTTTATATAATATATAAACGCACCCTATAAACCCCCCTGCGCTTAACGAGTGTATTTTGGTCCATAACTTTCAAAACAACTGCTCCACAGAATGTCAATGCGTAACGCAAAAGAGTATCGAAGTGTGACTGCACAATAAGTGTCACAAAATCTACCTGAGCGGTCCCTTCGGGATTTTCTGTCTTTACGTCAACCTAACCATTTCGTACTTGTGGGCGCAAACAATAGAAACGTCATCATTACCTACCGATTCCTCGCGGCCCCAGTTCGAGCAAATCGAGATTTTTTCTAGTATACTGACTGTATATTTGAACTGTAAGTACTGTCCTTAATATACGCGCAAGTTACTAGGGTGTCTCGTCAGGATTTCGCCTCTGGGCGAAATCCCTGCGGGGCAATAATACACCACATGCGCAGACTGACAGTCTACAGAAGTGCCTACTGTCAAAACCCCTTTTGCGAGGGGTTGTAGAAAGTGTCCCTATTAAGCGGGTTGAATTGAAAGAAGATTTAAGGGCTTTCTTTCCCCAGGGACAAAGCAAACTGTACGTAATAATGAGGTGTCCGTATTAAGCGGGGTTTGACTTCACATGTAAGCAAAGTAATAACGAGGTGTTGTATTTGTCATCGTTCTTGTGCTCTGCAGCTAGTACTCACCAAAGAATGCATGGTTATGTTTTGTCATCTCTCGCCGAAGCTCGTCTGCTTCTTTTGCATTCCTCACTATATGCAGTGCGTTGTGCTTCAACCATCCTTTCTGTTACGCCCCACCTTAGTATTCTAGAGAAAAAAATTCGCTCGGCCTCTCACGTGGACAGTTATGGTAAAAGAAAAAAACCTATGAACCAGAACAAACGTCTTGAATGATTTTTTTTATTTCCTCTACAGAGAACAAGCGGCTGTTGGAACTCGAAATCGAACTGGAAAATTTCAAAGACCAAACAGAGGAACTAAAGACCAAATTGCTGTGTTTTGAAGAGAACAAACGCTTACGTAAGTGGAAGAAATCAGAAGCCGTTGAGCAGTTGACCCCTAAAACGTTTCACAACCAGATGTGAAAAGTTCAATATCGACTTGCCTGGGTGCAGACGTCTCCTATTTCCTTTGTTGCACGCGGAAAAGGGACGTCTGCGTAACGCCGTCGCTAATCGTGTTCCAGCGTTCGGCGGGCAGGGTATTCTACTTAGCATAAATTGTGAAATAATATCCGGTTAGAAATAAGAGTTGACAGGCCAAACACAACATCATAAGCTCGTGATAATGCGATACGTGACCTTGAGAGTCTGCTTGAACAGAGGTTTTTCATCTTTTCCCCCTCGCGCGTAGGTTACTAGCACTACACAGTGCTTGTAGCATTCTAAACTTTGACTGAGTAAATCTCGTTTTTGCTGCACTAAGTCTTACATTTAGAGGTCATGAAGCAGGTTTGTGACATTCACACTGAGTAATCATTTCCTGTGGTTTATGCTTCTATGGGTGTTCTCTGATAGGATTTGATTTCAGATGCAGTTGTAAAGTGTTTAAATTTTCTTTGACCTCTGTTTGTTAAGGCTAAATATAATAAAGATTTTAGTTTCTTTGCCTGGCTTTCTCCGAAATGCCTGCCTGGTGCGAAGTCAAGGCCGCTTTTGTAGTTTTCTCAGACACTGTTTACAAATATGATGTCATGTGTCATGCACAGTAAAATTGTAAAGAAATGATTTCCTCGCAAATGTTAAATTTTCCGCGGCCTCGCACAAGATTTCGAACGGTCTGCACACAATGGCACATGTTTTGATTTGTTTTGGCTGGAAAACCCCGATCAGACCAAATTCGATAACAACCAATCAGCGTTACGTCAAACAATGCGCACTGTTTGTCAGCCTATCACAGCATGTTCCCAAGATCTTGGGAACTCAGCGGGACGCTGGAACACGATTAGCGACGGCGTTACGCAGACGTCCCTTTTCCGCGTGCAACAAAGGAAATAGGAGACGTCTGCACAGAGGAAAAAGATCGACAGGATACTTATAATTACTAGTAATAGTTGACACTACAGCTGCCCCCGTTCTGTATATTGTCGGTCAAGAGTGTTCTTGCTTGTTGTGTAGCTCTTTGAAATATACTAATTCATAATGAAGATTTTCACACATATTCCATACAATAGGTGAGATAAATACAGAAAACGCAACGCTTCAAGCACAGTTTCAGCTCGATTTACACAGCTTTGATCAAAACATTCCCAGTTTCGAGAATAGCTTATTCTAAACCATAAGAAAAGATTTAATTAGAAGTTGAATTTTTCGCTATTTCTCTTTCCCTTTTTACATTCAGTTCATTTTATTTGCCGGAAAGTAAGCCTTCGAAATTAAAAGGACGTTTGATCGATTCACGCTAGCGCATTCTAGTCTTATTTGAAACTTTATAACGGAAGGACTCTGTGAGCAGGGAATAAGTCAGCACAGAATTTGATTGTCGGCGAATTTCTGTAAATGTCCATCACAGTCTGCTAGTGATAAGCTAGCCGTTGTTCACTAGTCTTGCTTGTTTGGGGCTGAGTCTTATTCCCGTCAAAGAGAGAGAAAGAGTGTCTGGCAAGGTTTCCAATATAAATCAAAGATTTGTGAACTCGTGTCTGGCAAACTCTCCAAGTGTTTATATAATATATAAACGCACCCTATAAACCCCCCTGCGCTTAACGAGTGTATTTTGGTCCATAACTTTCAAAACAACTGCTCCACAGAATGTCAATGCGTAACGCAAAAGAGTATCGAAGTGTGACTGCACAATAAGTGTCACAAAATCTACCTGAGCGGTCCCTTCGGGATTTTCTGTCTTTACGTCAACCTAACCATTTCGTACTTGCGGGCGCAAACAATAGAAACGTCATCATTACCTACCGATTCCTCGCGGCCCCAGTTCGAGCAAATCGAGATTTTTTTCTAGGATACTGACTGTATATTTGAACTGTAAGTACTGTCCTTAATATACGCGCAAGTTACTAGGGTGTCTCCTCAGGATTTCGCCCCTGGGCGAAATCCCTGCGGGGGCAATAATACACCACATGCGCAGACTGACAGTCTACAGAAGTGCCTACTGTCAAAACCCCTTTTGCGAGGGGCTGTAGAAAGTGTCCTTATTAAGCGAGTTGAATTGAAAGAAGATTTAAGGGCTTTCTTTCCCCAGGGACAAAGCAAACTGTACGTAATAATGAGGTGTCCGTATTAAGCGGGGTTTGACTTCACATGCAAGCAAAGTAATAACGAGGTGTTGTATTTGTCATCGTTCTTGTGCTCTGCAGCTAGTACTCACCAAAGAATGCATGGTTATGTTTTGTCATCTCTCGCCGAAGCTCGTCTGCTTCTTTTGCATTCCTCACTATATGCAGTGCGTTGTGCTTCAACCATCCTTTCTGTTACGCCCCACCTTAGTATTCTAGAGAAAAAAATTCGCTCGGCCTCTCACGTGGACAGTTATGGTAAAAGAAAAAAACCTATGAACCAGAACAAACGTCTTGAATGATTTTTTTTATTTCCTCTACAGAGAACAAGCGGCTCTTGGAACTCGAAATCGAACTGGAAAATTTCAAAGACCAAACAGAGGAACTAAAGACCAAATTGCTGTGTTTTGAAGAGAACAAACGCTTACGTAAGTGGAAGAAATCAGAAGCCGTTGAGCAGTTGACCCCTAAAACGTTTCACAACCAGATGTGAAAAGTTCAATATCGACTTGCCTGGGTGCAGACGTCTCCTATTTCCTTTGTTGCACGCGGAAAAGGGACGTCTGCGTAACGCCGTCGCTAATCGTGTTCCAGCGTTCCGCTGGCAGGGTATTCTATTTCGCATACCGTAAATCCTCTATTAAGTCCCCCCTCTCAAATAAGCCTCCGTCTTTAATAAGCCCCCCCTTTTCAGAGGAGGAAAGTCAATAAGCCCCCCCTTCCCCTCCCCCAATCCTTATTCTTCAGAAAAAAATTAACGATTAACATGGACTGATCAGTTATGGTTTATTCATAAAAATTACCGAAGAACATGAGGCCGAAAGCACATTTTTGAAGAGTAAGAATTTTGTTTTTGTTACTTTTAGGCTTCCACAAGTGAATTAAATACTTTTGACAGTGACTTTAATTGTACAACGCGTAAGTCTACTCTGTCTCATACCACGGTATTTTTGCTACAGGTGATACGTTTCGCTAAATTAAATAAGCCCCCCCCCTCTATTTTAAGCCCCCCCCTCTCTATTAAGCCCCCTCTCAAAAGTGCTTGAAAAAAATAAGCCCCCCGGGGGGCTTAATAGAGGATTTACGGTAAATTGTGAAATAATATCCGGTTAGAAATAAGAGTTGACAGGCCAAACACAACACCATAAGCTCGTAATAATGCGATACGTGACCTTGAGAGTCTGCTTGAACAGAGGTTTTTCATCTATTCTCTCTCGCGCGAAGGTTACTAGCACTACACAGTGCTTGTAGCATTCTAAAATTTGACTGAGTAAATCTCGTTTTTGCTGCACTAAGTCTTACATTTAGAGGTCATGAAGCAGGTTTGTTACATGCATACTGAGTAATCATTTCCTGTGGTTTATACTTCTATGGGTGTTCCCTGATAGGATTTGATTTCAGATGCAGTTGTAAAGTGTTTAAATTTTCTTAGACCTCTGTTTGTTAGGGCTAAATAAAGATTTTAGTTTCTTTGCCTGGCTTTCTCCGAAATGCCTGCCTGGTGCGAAGTCCACGCCGCTTTTGTAGTTTTCTCAGACACTGTTTACAAATATGATGTCATGTATCATGCACAGTAAAATTGTAAAGACATGATTTCCTCGCAAATGTTAAATTTTCCTCGGCCTCGCACAAGATTTCGAACGGTCTGCACACAATGGCACATGTTTTGATTTGTTGTTATCTGGAAAACCCCGATTACACAAATCACCGCATACATTATGAGACCAGATTCGATTACAACCAATCAGCGTTAAGCCAAACAATGCGCACTGTGTGTCAGCCTATCACAGCATGTTCCCAAGATCTTGAGAACCCAGCGGGACGCTGGAACACGATTAGCGACAGCGTTACGCAGACGTCCCTTTTCCGCGTGCAACAAAGGAAATAGGAGGCGTCTGCACAGAGGCAAAAGATCGACAGGATACTTACAATCATAATACACCACATGCGCAGACTGACAGTCTACAGAAGTGCCTACTGTCAAAACCCCATTTGCGAGAGGCTGAGGGACTGTATAAAGTGTCCTTATTAAGGTGGCTCGACTGGATTTTTTGGGGTTGATACCTCCCAACTTTGAGCATTAACTACGTCGGCACGAGTAAAGATATGGAAAAAAGGTTACCACAACTGTATTATATAAAGATGAAAATTTCTTATGATCTGGGTTTTATTGCAATCGGAGTCGTCATGGCAACGTAATGACGCCATTACGTTTTTCATGTATCGTTGTGTTTCTCTGTTCCAGGCGTTTTTTGAAAAAATCGCTTTAGGGAGTATGTACCTGCTATAATTGCCTCCATTATGGCAAAGTTTGAACAAATTCTATGAGAGCTTTTTCGAAATATTTTGAAATGTAGTTTTAAGAATAATAAAAACAGTGAAATAGCATGCTACCTACACAATTCGCTAATATTTCAAGAAAATGATAAGCTTTGGGAACGAGGCTTCATCTCATAGTGGTTTGATTCCATTGAAAACTGCATACGAAAAAAGAGGGGAATTGCTCTGGGCGATCGCGAGTAAGAAGAATTTTATTAACTTGCATTTAGCTGCTTTTTATACAGTTTTTGGACGTAATTTGGTCCATGCCTAATAATTTGGTCGATAAATTTTTCTATAAATTCGACAATCTCGAGATCAATTGTCAAGAAATATTCCCTGCAAGTTTTAAGAACATTGAAAACAGGGAAGGCTTTTAAATAGGGCCTCAAATATAGCCAATTTTTCCCCCAGATTTTGTGTTTACAAGTGAGCGTCCTCATTATTCACTAGCATTGTTTTCAAGTTTCATATACACGTGCACATTTAGCAAAAAGATAGAATTTGCAAATTGGCAAATAGCGGGGCGAGGTAAATATTCCTAAAGGCACTATTCACCGAGATTGAAAAGAATAATTGTTTTAGTATATACACAAGAAGTGATCTCAACAAACTCAGCTCAGAGAGGAAGGTTAAAAAGTACGATTTGATTGACAGATCAAATTACGCGAAAGTTTAAGAGCGGCTCCGCGTAAATGTCGACTAAACGTGAAAATAGTCAAAAAATGAGCTGGGGTCCGTTTCTCGAACGTCTCGATAATTAACGGGCCCGGTAAGCTGTCTCCGTTTACCTTAAAGATCGAGGTTTCAATAGTTTTGCATCTAACGTGATAAAACTGTCAGTTAGTGAAACAAAATGGAGCAGTTTGTTAGCCAGGACCCGCGCTCTTATTCTTTATAGTTTGATTTGAATATTTGATTTCGGGCCCGTAAAGTTACTGGGACTTTCGAGAAACGGGCCCCTGGCCTCAAACTCAGCCAGAATAAAGCCCTATGGGCCCTAGTTACAAAATCGTTGGTTTAAGTACGATCGAGTGAATAATATTTTTTTAACGAATTTTTTTCTTCCCGAGGCCTAAAATGGGCAAAAATCATGCGAAATTAGAGTCATATTCAGTAACTCGTAAATTTTGAAATTAAGTTGGCTACTAAAATATAATGACACTTCGTTCTTTTACTATCTTTCCTCTATAATTTTAACTGATTAGTTCGCGATTTGGTCAACAAGAGATTTTTAAAGAAAGTTTCAAAGTTGTTGACTCAAAATCGCTTAATCAACCGTCAAAATTTAGCACTTTTTCACGAGCTAAAAAAAGGGGATTGGTACATGGCTTTGAACACCAAGGCTTGTTTAGTCTGAAAGAGCATTCTTTTTTCTTCAAATTAGCGAAATAAAATTTTTGGGTAAATGAAAACACGAGCGCTGACAAAGCCAAGCAAATGTAAATATTACACTAAAAACGGGCGAAAAAACGTGA
This sequence comes from Porites lobata, assembly GCA_942486035.1. Lineage (NCBI taxonomy): Eukaryota > Metazoa > Cnidaria > Anthozoa > Scleractinia > Poritidae > Porites > Porites lobata. The sequence continues at coordinate 253,708 of CALNXK010000248.1, read as the reverse complement.
CCTCTGACCGAAGCACAACCAAATGCGAATTACGGTAGGCGCCAAACCTTTAATTATTCGGTAACTTCTTGAGACAATATTGGTCCGAAATGTGTATAGATTTTTTAAATTTTAAACGGGCTGGTTCACGATAATGCGCATGCGCGCCGTTTGTCTCTTCAGAATAAATTTGTCTGGGTCAACACTAAATTCGAAATCGCCATTACCGGTACAGTATGTTGCCCAGTATCCGGACGGTACCAGTATCCGGACACTTGAAACAAAACTCAATTTTTGAGGCGCCCTTTTCAGCTCTCGGTAAACGAAGTATTTTGAATGAAAGCTGAACCTTTCAGCTTTAAGATGAAAGTTTTGGCGATTTGAAAGCTTGCGAAACAGTCGAGGAAGATGCCGTTCTGTTCAGGTCAGTAAACTTTTGATGGCTAATATTTACGCTGTTTACTGCGCAGTAAAATTAGTGCTGCTCAGAAAAGGGAGGGTAATGTGTGATATTTTCAAAGAAACTGTTTTATTTTTAAAGTGAAGATACTTAAGGAAGTCAGGTTTTCAGAAAGTTTATTAATTCTTCTTGAAATTCGATTTGTTTGGAATAACGGAGGCCAGAAAGTTTTGATGTCATGTGCCCAGTACCCGGACAGTTTTTTCCTTGCTGTACTGAATCGATGAATTAGCTGTGTACATTATCCGGATAAGATTTATTTCATATCAGTAGCTATAATTAAAGCTTGGGATATATCGTATAGTAGTAAAATGTAATTCTACTCAACTCCGTATGGAAATTTTCTTCACTCATGGGTCACTCATTCAGAGGCCACTTGATTTCGTGCGCACGGCTTGTTTCGCGTGACTGCATTTTCTAGATATAACTGAAAGCGTCGGAGTTGAACCTGGAATTCTCATACTTTTCCAAGTTGTGACTGCTAGAATGGGGTTGCAACGGTCTGAAAAATTTCACAAAGGGATTGAGAGATGTCAAAGAAGGAGGAATTAGTGCTAGAAAAGCAGGCTTATTGTGGAGACTGAGCAAATCAACACTGCAGGTCAGACTAAATAGGACAGCGACCTTTGACCGTCGGGTTGAGGTCCCTTCCCCAAGCTTTTTTTAAAATAAAAAATGAAGAAAAAAAGTCGTTTGCAGATTGACTAATTAAGCTTGCAAACTGCTGCTTCGGCATGTCCACTGATGCCTTCCTTAAATCAGTGAAAAAGTTCCTAGACAAGGAAGTAAGAATTATACCATTTTTAAAACAGCCGCTCGCGTTCCCCACCATACCCCAGTCATTTGTTATGTTTTATTTCACGATGCTAGGTTATATTTTTGGAATCGATTGCCAGGCTACTTTGCAAGTGCAAGAGAAGCTTATAAGTCGCTTGCCTGTCGAAATTTATGTACAGTTACGTTGTTATTGTTGTGTCCGGATACTGGGCCAGCTGTCCGGATACTGGGCAACATAGGAGCTCTGCAAAAATATTAATTTCGCGATGGAAACAAAGGCAAGGAAGTTAAACTGTCTTTCATCATATTAAGGACTAGATAGATTTTCTCTGGGCCAAATTTCAGAGCTCTTACGATTAACAAAGGAAAGTTATTGCAATCTTAAACTGAAGTGTCCGGATACTGGGCAACATACTGTACAATCATTGAAAATCCTTCGTTTTATTCGGACATCCGTCGCTTTGGCTGGTCTAGTTATACTTTGGTAGTGGTGATTAACGTGTGGTTGTGTCGTTTGACTGGTTACGTTTTAAGAAGACGCAAAAAATAATGTTTTGATCATGGAGGTTCAGAAGAGCATGTGGCCGTCCGGCAACAGGACGTTCTCAAGAGTCTTTGGAGATAGAGAAGCTTAGCCTATCGATCTGGTATGGTTCTAGGAGTAGTGTGTGGCTTACGAAAAGTATACACGACACTTGGAAAGTGGTTAAAAGTATGAGTTCGTTCAACGTTGATTTGATTTTTGACTCTGACCTGTAGTTATACCGCAACAGGCCGCGCGATCTTCACCGATCTGGTACACTTGAAATGTTCCTTGTATCTTTGCTTTACGATCGTATATGTTTAAGAATTGATGTTTTTAAAATAAATTATTGCCTGAATATTCTGTTTATAATCCAGTTTCTTTATGTGTGCTACTCGATAACATTTGTTTTGCGGAACACTGACCCAATGCAACGCGAATGAATTTGTTGCTGATAAGCATTTGAAATTTATGCTCATTTAAGGATAATCTTTATACTCATACGTTGTGCGTTTTTGTCACCGGTCAGGTGCTATTTGTAGGTATTTCTGGATTTATATAAGGCGAACTGAGAGAACAGTAATAAGATGTTTGTTTACAAATTTTGTTTGCCGATCGGTGACTGCTTTGTTAGCGTGGGTACGACCTCGTAAAAATACACGTTGGTAAATGTTTGTTTTAAAGCAGGACAGGGCTGTAGATCTTATTCTTATCGGCTGCGACATATATCTGAGGAGTAGCAAAGAATAAACTTGAATTATGGGGATAAATAATATCAACCCAAATGCCCGGAAATACTCTCGCGTCGCGAACAATTAATTTGAATTTTGTAAATTTACTTCCATGCATCTAACTCGCTTCCGATTGGTTGAAAAACAATCAGCTACTGTCAGAACTCACACATGCGCATTATCGTGAACCAGTCCCTTTAAATAAAGCTGAATTAAAGTATTAAGTGTCAAAAAGTCCACAAAGCGGTAAAAAATACAACAAAAGTCACGAGTAATCTGTTCCGTTTTCTGAATTTTACGCAGTGATTTATGCGATTTAACGGAATTGACAATTTTTAATCCAACGATACCCACCTGAGACTGTGTTAGTTTAAGAGTCCACAGAACTTCTCAGACGATTCCTCGGAAAGACCTCCTGAAGGAAATGAATGAAAAATTTGAACTTGTACAAAGGAAAAATAACGGATTCCCATTTTTGGATATTTTAGGGTATTTAAAGAATACCCATAAAAATCCCAAATTTGGCAAAGTGAGACAAGTCCCAACCCGAGAATTCCCAACCAAGTTCCCTGATTGGGACTTGTCTCACTCTTCCAAGTTTGGGATTTTTGTGAGTATTCTTTAAATACCCTAAAATATCCAAAAATGGGAATCGGTTATTCTTTCCTGTGATAACTGTAACAATTTCACTTGCCGCCACGGCAATGAACGAAAACAACTGTCGAACTGCCACAGGCAAACCAGCTTTCGGTGGAGTCATTCAAAGCATGTCATGTCACGTTACGTAATTCTGCCCCGCGCATTTGGGAAGGAGGGAAGAAATTCTTCCATGCTGTGCGCTAAAACATTTATGAAATAAAACAAGCTTTGGAATGTATCTTTTGCATCTAGTTAAAGAAAAGAATAACTTTTTCCCCTGTTTTTGCTCGAGGGGCGCTGTGCACTTCTTTTATTTTATCTGCTGTTTGTAATGATTGTGTTTCAAGTTCAGAACGTGCATCTATAGCTAGCAATTGGTGTGTTCGAATTTATACCGAATGCTGTAGAAAGGATATCAAAGGGTACCAAAGCAGTGGCGGATCCAGGGGGAGGGTCTGGGGTTCCGGACCCCCGATCAGACCCGATACTTGTTTGAGACTAAAATCCTTACAACGATAGGATTGCATGTCACTGTTTAACTGGCTGAATTTTTTAATGAAACGCGTGTTGTAATTTTCCACTAAACTAAATTCCAGGGA
>CALNXK010000248.1:117500-242500 GCA_942486035.1 Porites lobata | reverse complement strand
GTAAAAGAAGCTCGATTTAGCGAAACCTCGTCATACTGAACAATTTTGCTAGTCACTTTTGTTTGTATTTATTGTAATTCGCAAAACAATTAGATTGAGTATAAAATTACTAACACAATAGCGTTTTTTCTTTCTTTACGTAGGACGACTGTCCGGTCTGCAAAGTTCTCGGGATGATTTTCAAGAGCCATTCGATGACTCATCAGGAAGACAGTCGCGACGAATGGAGTGTGAACGGACTTCTCGGTGTCAAAAAAGTAGAACTTCGACACGACTAAGAAACGAATTATCACAAACTAGAGAATGTAAGAACAACGAAACCGTTGCCACTTTCCTCATTTCTACAGTGTAACAGTATTGAGACTTTGACCTGACTGATTAACAATTATTCCTTGAGCCCGAATGGGCTCTGAGTCAATAACCCCTGAGGCCGAAAGCTATTGACTCAGAGGCCATGAGAGTGAGAGGAATAATTGTTTTAGTAAAATCCAACTAGTTGGTAAAAAATATCGAGACAAAACAACTTTGAGTAGCAAAACGCGATTCAGCCGCCATTGTTTCGGTTTTCAAAGCCGGCGCTTTTCGCTACAAGTGGGCTATAACATATAGCCTAGTAGTAGCTCAACCAATCAGAACGCAGCATTGATAATAGACCACTAGTTGGATTTTACTAACATTTTTTATCCGTCTTTAGTTCTCAAAAAGTGCAATGTTTGTGATCTATGAATATATGAAATCACTGAATTTTTAATTAAGAAGAACTTCATGCCACGAACGGTTTCCTTAGTTTTTCTTCCCGGGTTTGTTCTGCAGATAACCTCGTACTAAGCACACTTCGCTTCGCAGGCATCCGTTGCCATTAATGCGAGGTGGTGTCCACTTAAATTTTAAGTCCATTTTCAATAGTTATATTTCTTCCAAGCTAATAAAACAACATTGTGTGATTCCTCGTTATCTTTACATTTTCGTTTAACGTTCTTCTGTTGTTTTTGGTTTCAGATCATTTCAGGTATGAGGGAGACTTCGATACTAAAGGTGTCATTCACTACCTCGGTTTCAATGCCGGAGTCAGTATCTGGCTGAATCCTGCTCGGGTACCGTCTTCCGGAGTGAAAGTGACCTACTGCGATGGTAATGGTCGTGGAGACCCTGAAAATATCTTGGAATATTTCACTCCCGGCAACAGTTCCACACGATCGGGATGGTGTCTGGACTTGGGAGATTACTACACGCTGCGGCCCACCGACTACACTGTGAGGCAGCTCGGAAGCAATGACAGAAACTTTCTACAAAACTTTGAGCTCCTTGGTAGGCTTTGTAATGACGATGATTGGTGTGTGCTGGGCAGGCATCATCAAGTTGATTGGAGGTCGCAGCGTTTTTCACACATGTTGTCAGGAAATAAAGACTTGTCATATAAAACAAAAACGTGGTCTGTTAAAGGGGAAGTAAGAGCGTATAGTCAGTTCAAGATAGTCCAGATAAAAGACATGTCGACCAGTGTGCCAGGCACGCATGCTATGTCCCTTGCTGGTATCGAGTTATATGGAGTACTCAGTGTGCCATTTTTTGAGTAGACTAAGGGGCCTGTTTATATTGAACCTCGTTCCCAGGGGTCTCTGCGAGTATGAGAGAACCCTGGGAACGAGGTTGAAAGGCTGGTTAAGTTTTCGCCATTCTGCTGTGATATGTTTGTAGTTTACAGAGTTTGATAAAAAAGTGTTTCAGTAGTGTATATAAAGGATATTACACGATGGCTTAAAGATACGATTTTATTTTCGTGTGGCAAAACGATATTTTGCCACAAGAAAATAAAATTCATATCTTCAAGCCGCCGTGTAATGTTCTTTTTATTATATAGACAAAAAGACATCGATAAAATAATAGAGGGAAATTACCGAAATTACGTCATCGATAAACTCACGTGTGAGATTATGGAAAATATAACCACTCGGGTCCAGGATGTAGTTTTTATGAATTTTACGAGTAGTATATTTTCCAGTAAAACACTCGTGTCTATATAATAAAATAGAATAGAGGAATTATATGGTTTATATATGTTCTTATTTGTCTCTCTTATATAGATCAGGCGTTAAATAAGTAAGTTCATTTGGATTTTTTGTGGGGCTTGATGAATAGTTTTATCAAATATTGTTCAGCTAAGCAATAAAAAATACATGTTGCTAACTTAAGCGAACTAAACTGATGGTGAATGAGAAAATAAAAATTAAAAAAAGGAAAAAATTCGCGGTTTCAATTACGTAACGTTGAGCATCCTTAATAGCACAATTTTGGTTCTTAAAATCTCTTTTAACTGAGAGCCCTTTACTGTAATTATTACAAACTCTGACCCGTAAAGATTTGTGTTGATATACGTTATTGTAACCATTCACGTGCTTGTAAATTGGTCGACAATATTTCTTGAAAAATGTCCCTGGCGGGTATCGAGTTATATGGAGTACTCAGTGTGCCATATTTAGACTAGAAAGAATAGCATATAACAAAGTTGCCTGGGCCTGTTTATATTTACCTTCGTTACCAGAATTCTCTCCTTCTCGGACACCTAAGAACGAGGCTGATTTACTTGACATGAGCCTGCCCGGCTAAGCGGGCTTCTAAACAATCTGTATAAAGTATTCGCAATTACATGTATGTTGTGACAACGTATTTGAAGTGTACATAAACCTGATACGGATCAAAGCGCAGAAATCGAAAGAGTGAGCGCAGCGAGCTAGTGATATTTTTGATGAAAAAACAACTCGTGCATAAATATAGTACAAAACACTTTCTATGTGGTATGGTGTTTATTCTCTATGTACTGAGAATCTGCATCATTTTGCCTCAATTTTCATTTTAAATCTTTTCTTTTAACGAGTGAAAGGCATCGTTCGCTTCTTTGATTGGCTAGAACATATTTGCGAACGATAATTTACGACATAGCTTTTTATCGGGTATTTCTCAGTATGTATGTCACGAGGAACCGCAAGCGGTGATATTTTTGCACGGCATCTGGCGGCACATCAAAGAATTTGGAATTGAAGGGCAAATTTCTAGAATATCTTCGCCAGTTAAGCTAGAGAAAAGGTGCTAAAAAACCTTAGGATCCTAAACAACACGTCAATCAAAATATCACTTGGACCTTTTCGCTAATGAAGAGCTATTACGCGGCTAAGCCTGAATTAGACATATATTGAAATAGGAACTCGTGTCAATAAAGTATAGTATCAGAAGTGAGTGGGAATCGCTCCTGGTTAAAAAACTGGTTCACGGGGATATGCGTATCTTCTAGTTAAGAGAAAGGAATCAGAGCTGCTTTTCATGCAGGAACAGGTTTTCTTCGGGCTAACTACAAAACTTCAGCTTATTTTACTCCTCGACATTGTCAAAGCGTATTTTGTAAAGATAACTTTTCCCGCTTTATCATCTTTTTTTATATTCTATTCCATTAATGTTCAACTTCCCTCAAAAAGCCAAGTAATATAAATGCTGTTGTTAAAAAAAGCGTTTTAGCTGTTTTCGTGAATTCGCTACCCAAAGATCAAAGGACAGGGCAAAACTTCCAGGAGAGAGGCATTATTTTTTTTTTCCCACGAGGTTACAAAGAGAAAATGCAATGATTATTATTAATGTAACCATCAGGTATACTCTACCCACGAGGTTACGAGCAGCAAATGCAGTGATTATTATTAATGTAACCGTCAGGTATGTTCTACCCACGAAGTTACAAAGAGAAAGTGCAATGATTATTATTAACGTAACCTTCAGGTATGTTCTACCCACGAGGTTACAGAGAGCAAATGCAGTGATTATTATTAATGTCCATTCAAAGTAGACAGACTGCAAATTATCTTAGTTGCTAAAAAATATATATCTATGTGTCGCAACTGTTCATCAGTAGGATGCCTAAAATGCGTGCAATTCCACAATCGGTTTCGGCTCCATTAAATCCTATACCAATTGCAGAACATTTTAGGAGGATCCACCCACCATGTGAGCACAGTCACGGACAATGTATAAGTGAGGAAAATAACGCAAAGTAAAATTAAGACGTTAATAAACGAACTAAATGTACACGTCAATTAAATAAATAAACAAATAATGCGTTCGCTCAAAATAAAATTGTACGCGCACACGTACCGAGATACAACTGAAATACAACACTACGCAATAAATAAGTAATGTAACCAACCATCAGGTATGTTCTACCCACGAGGTTACAAAGAGAAAGTGCAATGATTATTATTAACGTAACCTTCAGGTATGTTCTACCCACGAGGTTACAAAGAGAAAGTGCAATGATTATTATTAACGTAACCTTCAGGTATGTTCTACCCACGAGGTTTTACTGCTTGCGGCTCCTCGTGACAAAAAAGACTCTCATGCAGTGTAGAGAAAATTTTTTAGGTTAATATATCAATGATGCTAGAACGTTGAATTTCACCTCTCCGAAAAGCTATATATTTTTAATTAAGTGATTGTTCTCATGGTACTTGTTTATGTTGATGATAAGTTATAAGTTTCTTCTCAGAATAGACACTATTAGCTACTATTATAGCTGTAGAAAAATGTGTAATATAGATAACCAGAAAGTTGGTTTTCTTATGCGGCTAAAGATCCTTGTCACGACAGACCTATAATTTAACGGTATGTCATTTAGCATATCGTTTCTGCAAGTCGTCAAATATCTGTAAATTTAAACGACCTTTCACAAGCATCTGTTAGAAGACATTCTCTTCACAACTCAATAAACACAGTACCACAAGTCAAGAGTAAAACAATATGTTTTTCGTCTCCCACCTTCTCTCACCTACATGTATAATAATGATAATAATTATAGTAATAGTAATAATAATAATGATGGTCATGATGATGATTACCAATAGTAACAAGATTAAAAAATAAATCTAAGAAAGATGACATAAACTTCACTGAGCAAGAGAAGAGGAGAGGAAAAATGATTGCAGGAGTTAATTAATTTTCTCAGTCCTAATACTAATGGCATTCTAAGTAGTAAGAGGGCGGGTGTTTTTTTTAACCCTCGGACATACAAGAAGGGGAACGGGTTGATGGTAGATGCCACCCCCCCCGCCCCACTATGACGTTTCCAGTAGCTGTTCGATTTGAGACGAGTTTAGTGATGAACAGTTACTATGGTTACGAGATATGACGTCAAACGTAGTAGGTGGCCAGGCCATTTTTGAGCGAAAATGCACCTTTTTCAATTTGTTTCAACGATAAAAGCAATGCTTGTGGATACAATGAAGCAAAGAACTTATAAGTTATGTTATTTTACATGTGAAACACTTAACAAATAGAGTCCATGTTGCCGTGCGTCTGTTCAGTGATAGATCACAGATGACATCAAAATGTGGTAAAAAAAAAAAGTGGTGAGTCACTGACCACTAAAAGTTTTTACAACATTTTGACGTCTTCTTTGATCTATTACTGAACAGACGCACGGTAACATACAATCTATTCGTTTTATACAATGAACAGAAAAGAAAAACAACATACTTGCCGTACCGTTCGAGGATTTGTGCTAGTTTAGGCACTTTTTAAGTCACAAACGCTACTTTTCGTCTCCGCTTCTTCTTTTCTTCTTTATCTTACTTGTATGTAGTTTCTCCGAAAAGTTTCAGTGCCTTCTCTTGCTCAAAGCAAAATAATCGCGAAAATAATTTCAAAACTGCGACTAGGCTCCCCGTGTGAAATACCTCCATGGAATTCCATGGAAATCCATGGAAATCTATGGAAATCCATGGAATTCCATGGAAATAGATGGAAATCCATGGAATTCCACGAAACTTCCATGGAGTATCCATGGAGTTCCATGGAATGCCATGGAGTTCCATGGAGAGTATCCATGGAATGCCATGGAGTTCCCTGGAGTATCCATGGAGTTCCATGGAATGCCAGGGAGTTCCAGGGAGTTCTATGAAGTAGTGATGGAGTTCCATGGAATGCCATGAAATTCCATGGAATATGGTGGAGTTCCATAGAATGCCACGTGGGGTTCCCTGAAGTACCGATGCAGTTCCATAGAATGCCATAGCGTGCCCATGGAGTTCCATGGAATGCCATAGCGTGCCCATGGAGTTCGATAGAATACCATGCAGTTTGTATGAGAAAATCCATAGAAATTCAGTAATCAAGCAACTCATCAACTTGTTAACCACATGTTCAAGTCTGCACTTTTTATTTGATAGAAAAATAGGAAACATTTGGAAGCTTTCTAAAAGCAAAATAGCTAGTGCATTTAGTTTAAATTACACAGACAATGCAAAAGTATAATGTTCACCAACGCTGAAAGTCCCAGTGTAAGAAATTTTATTGCTAACTATAAAGAGGAATGTTTTGTGTGCTTAATAAAAAATGATCCTGTCCAAAAAAAATAAATATAGAAAATTATTTTTTAGTAGGGCTGTCTGCCATTATTTTATCTTTTAAAATCAGAGTTGCATTTAAAATATGAGAAGATCACTGTTATTAACAACATGCAGTTGCTAATCATTACATTGACACAGTGCCGCTATTCGTACAGGACCCGTACACCGACGTGTATTTGCTATGACATACGGGATCAAGTCTCTACTTGAAATTTATATGACATTTCTCAGTCTCTTGAAATTTCTGATCAACAAATTTCCATGAAAGTGTAAGTCTCTTCAACCACTGTTCCATTTTTAAGGAAAAAATTTCAGTAGCAAATTTTGAAAAGAAGAAAAATTCGATGTGGCAAGATTGAGAACCGATCCAGGGGCGTAGAATCCATAATTCGTAGCGTAACCACTCTACCGCGGAGTAGTAACTCGCTCCTAGGTGGAGTTTGATTTTATTCATATATAATAACAACAACAGTAACCCTAATTAGAGGCTAACCGTTTCGAGTCAGTGCTTAAATATACCTAATCAGTTTAGTCGAAATTCCGTATGAATAGCAAATACAAGACGATGTACGGGTCCCGTACTTAAATAGCCAGTACTGGAAATGATCCCACTAGGCACATAACTCTTCTCGGTATCGAAGTGTGTTTTGGTTGAGAGCTAAGATTTTCCCTATCACTCGAGTCCAACCTGCTGATTGATGAGATTACTTTGTATGAAGTATTTCGGCGAACCTACACAAGCAATATTAGAGTTTTTTTGCCGCATCCGTGGATAGGCTAGTCTGCTAGCTATCCCCACACAGCCGTGGGGAGGAGCGTTGCGTGACGACATTAAGAACGGCTGCGTATATCAGACTATGAATAGGCCTGCTGCCTTTTTTCAAAGGTTTCCTCACCTGGGAGAACAATGCAATATTTTCCTCTCACTGCCTTACTCTTCGACAGCGTCGGAATAGTACAATTAACTCTGAAAGTATGGTCGTCCGAACGTTTCAAAATTCGGTAAACTTAAATTCCTTGTCGCTATATTGAATTCGTTGTCGCTAAATTTAAATTCGTTGTCGCTAAACTTAAATTCGTTGTCGCTATCTTGAATTCGTTGTCGCTAAATTCAAATTCGTTGTCGCTAACTCGAAGTCGTTGTCGCTAAAATTAAACTCGTTGTCGCCAACTTGAAGTTGTTGTCGCTAACATTAAGTTTTTCGTTGTCGCTAACTATCAAGGCGCTAAACTTAATTCGTTGTCGCTAACTAGGAAGTCGTTGTCGCTAAAATTAAGTGAACTCGGTATCGCTAACTATACCAAGGCGCTAAAACTTACTAAGGGAGTGGAGAGAAGGGATTTGAAGGTTCCCGTATGAAACCGAGGAGGCCTAGGAACAAGTCAATTTTTCGTTTTTGGGCTTCCTATGTTTGGAAGCAAACATGGCGGCTACAAATGTATTTATCGGTTCGATCGAATCATTACTAAATGATATGGAAAGACTCAGTGAAACCCAAAATCCTGATGTCATTGACAGCATGATAAGTCGCCTCCAGTGTACGAGTGATACCACGAATCAACTGATGCACCGATCAACAAGTAACTATACAGCTTTGTGGTCTTTATACCAGCACTTGTTAGTTTTCCTCGAAAGTTGGCAGAATCGTGCTTGGAGAAGAAATCACTGTTGTTCTGTGCCCCATACTGTTAATAATCGTATTGCCCCTGATGAGGAAGAAACACAAGGAAAGGTAGGACGGCCCCAGATAAATGTGAGTGGAGAACAGATTGAATGCCTACGCAACATTGGCTTTACTTGGGATGCAATATCTGTCATGCTGTGTATCTCAAGGTCAACGCTATGGCGTAGATGTCATCAATTGGGTCTTACCTGTAGTCAACGATATTCCGAAATAAGTGATGAGGAGCTCGATGGAATCATGCGAGATATGGTTGCAGCGTATCCTAACTCAGGTTTGACCTTACTAAGGGGTCACCTCAAAAGACTAAGAATCATTGTCCAACGGGAAAGGGCTCGATTATCCATGATTAGAGTGGATCATATTAACGTGTGCATGAGGCGAATGAGGGTTATACAACGGCGTTCATATAGTGTTCCTGGCCCAAATGCTTTGTGGCACATTGATGGCCACCACAGCCTAATCAGATGGAGGATTGTACCACATGGCGGGATTGATGGCTTTTCAAGGCTCATTACTTATCTCCATTGTAGTACAAATAACCGGGCAGATACTGTCTTCACTTTATTTCAAGAAGCCATTGCCAAATATGGAGTTCCATCACAGGTTCGCTCTGACCGTGGAGGAGAAAACATTGATGTGGCCAAATTCATGATTGAAAATCGGGGGCTTAATCGAGGAAGTCAGATCGCAGGAACGAGTGTACACAATCAAAGGATTGAGAGGCTGTGGAGAGATGTATTTTCTCATGTGTTACAACTATACTATTCTCTCTTTTATTTTCTTGAAGATAATGGACTGCTGGATTGTGAACTAGATACCGACCTATATGCATTGCACTTCGTTTTTGTACCATTAATCAACAGAGCTCTTAAACAGTTTCACGATACTTACAACAACCACAGCCTGCGTACAGAACATCATTGGACACCATTAATGATCTGGACCAATGGTATCCTGTCATCAGAACATGCCAGAGAAACAGCTGTGCAAGATTTCTATAGCAGCGACAACCAAGATGTCAATATAGAATTCTTTGGAATAGATCCCGATGGCCCAGAATCAAATCCGTTTGACCTATTAGATGTGGAAATCCCACCTACAGAACTAGATGATTTGACTCAGCAACAACTGGATCAAATAGCTCAGATCAATCCTCTTCAGCCAGCTAATAACTATGGCATTGAATTCTATGAGAGAGTCCGAGAAATCATCAGCAGACACATGGGTTAGCTCTTGCACTTTAATTCAATGACTTGTGGGACTGCTATCAAAGAAAACCCTATGAGGAAAGGGGGAGTGCAGGCAAAATATGGGGATTCAATAGCAAACATGTGCCCTGGGGTTGGGAATTAGATAAGTAATCCTGCTATTTAGTTGACAATTTTTTTTCTTTAAACCTTCTCCAGCCCCTGAGCTTTTCGAATATTTTAAAAGGATTTTATCAAATTCCCACTCTCTGCTTCCACTACCCACCATCATGGGTTAACTCTGTTGCATTACCAATAACTAATAAAAATTCAAACACTTTAAAATGAACTGGAACAACAAGAGAAAAGTACAAACACCTAACTGAAAATAATATCATTTTGTTGAAAGACCAAAAGCTCTTCTGGGAAAACAGATGAGGCTAATATTGTTACACATTGAAGTTTGCAGATTTGGAAGGAATATTCAAGCTAACAAACAGTGAATATAGTTCCTGTTCTGTACATTCTCCAAATAGGATATTGACTACCCAGAAGACCTTTGGTCTTTAAAAAGCTGGAAACCAGTGCCATAATCACAGTTATAAGCAACAAACAGAGACCCTTTAATGCACTTATCAGTGTTTGTCTTTTGGAACACCATGGTGATAAATTTGACATTGAATTGCAAAATAATGTTGCTCACAATTATGCTTAGACATAGTGTTAACCAGGCCTTAGCTTCTATAAGCTACCGGTAACCCAACAATGTTTTGCCTTGAATTAGGCCATATATATAATAAATGTACATAACAGCTATATAAAGTATTGCATTAAGCTAAAATTCTGTAAAATCCCTATAAATCTATAAATGAAAATGGTGTCTGAAATTGCATCTTTCCTTTTAAAGTCAAACTGACAATTTGAATGTCTGCATTAAATGTTTAAAGATCATTAATAACAGTATTTCTCTCAAAAATATAGAAAAATGGACTTTGTTTGAAAGATGTTTAAAATGCCTTGTAAAAATAGCCTATTTCATTTCCCCAGAACATATTTAATTTTGAATAGACTTAATATATAAAAAGTTCTTGGCAATGTTACTTTGACAAATAATGCAGTGCGTGCCTAGTTCCTAAATGCTGTGTGTGTTGAGTACTGTGCTACTTGTACATCTAGGCCATATTAAAGGAGTGTCCCATGTCTCCCATAACAGCATACATTGACTCCTTGAATGACTGAAAGGAGTCAAATTGCTGCGGCAGGTGGAGGTGCTGCAAACATGTAGATGAAAATATGCAATCGTTCCCATCAAGTTTCACCTCAATTTTGCTCAAACCAGCACCTTTACGTGGTAGGTTGCCTGAACCCGTGGTGAATCTCAAAAACTGCTGAAGATCTGTAAAGAGATTAATAAAACTTTGTTTTACCAGCTATTCTTGTATGTCTTAATGAACACATGAAATTCATGTCATTAGGCAAATATCAAGTGTACCTTTCAAGGAACATTCATCTAAATATTTCATTAGCATGGCTGGAGTGCCGTCTACATCTGGCAAAGACAGGATCGATTTTACTTTCTCTGGCGTCAGCTCATCATCATGTTGTACAAAGTACTTTTCATAATTCATTGGGAAAGCTTTTGCTGCCTCAAGGAATCCCAAGATATTGAGGCCCTCTCGGAACTGGTCCAGACACACTTTTTTCTTGTTTATGATGAAATGAAGCATTATTGACTGGACTACTTCTTGCCTGTTTTCCATCTTTAAAACAAGCAAATTCTGGTGAGAAAACTATTTATCAACTAAATAGTCATAAATGTAATAGAATGTCTTGTTGCACATTCTTCAGTTTGTGTTGTGTTTGTATCCCTTGGGGATGGAATGGGTGTGAACTACGCAAGAGCCAGGGCCCTTGATGTAAGAGAGAGTGGTTTCAGATCCTGAAAAGAGTCTTAGAGAGTAGGCCTTACACTCCTGGTTAACCTGGCTTACCTTACACTCAGGGGTGGATCCAGGGGGTGGATTGGGTGGCTAGCCACCCCCCTCTTTCCAGGGTTTTTAAAAAATACCAAAAAAGAAAATGATTAGTTATTTCAGTCAAAAAGAAACATACCTGAATGTATACTAGAAGTGTCTGAGATGTCGAGTTAATTCCACAATTAATATTAATTTTTTTCTGGACTCAAAGAGTTGTCTGCAACCCTAGACCTATCCTTTCAACATTTTTAGGGTTAGCCACCCCCCCTTTGTAAAATCTTGGATCCACCCCTGACACTGCAAAGTTAACAGTAATGTACAGTGGAATCTGCTAGTAATCAAGCAATAAAAAAAAGCAAGTTGTCACATAAAGATGGCCTTACGTTTATTCTCTCCAAGATTCCAACATCTGACAGGAAATCTACAAAATCATTATCATTGTTCAAACTACCCAGGTCCTCTTCTTTCTGTGTCAAAATCTTGGAACACAAAAGACAAAATTTAGGGTTAGGGAGTGTTCATTTATGGGGAGGGGTGCTAAATGGGAGTAATCTACTCAGTAACAAAAAAATTGTGGTTAAACTTTAACCCCCACCCCCCTCCCCCGTCACAAATAATGACCACTCCCTTAGGGACATAAAGATGGGATCTATGCTGCTCAACCAGCCTATATACTAAATAAGGCTAAAAAGGATTAGACCTTTAGAAAAGAAGCTGCTTTGAATGTCAACTTTCCAGGGAAAAAACTAAAAATATCCCAGTAAAATACAGAGCATTCCCTTTTAATGACAAACCTTGTCAATTACGCTTAGTGCACCTCGATCCCTGATGTCCTCTGGGTTTGGATATGATAATGACCTTGACACATCATCTGTAATGATATACCAGTACAATACTGGCGAAAATACTAGCATGCCCACCCCACACTGAACTATAGAGTGTGCCAACATCTTGCCAAGTATTTTCATCAGCCCTGAAAAAACATGACTTGCGGAATACACTGGCATTAGTCGCCCTGGTGGTCCCTCAAACAGCTTGTATTGCTGGGAATCTTCCAGAGCACTAAATACCATGGAATAAAATTGTCTTCTTGGGCCACCTGTATCTACTGCTGGCTGCTTCTCAAATGTGATTCGTATTGGGCACCTTGCATCAAAATCAGGGTGTTTATAGTAGGCCAAAGCATCTTCAACAGCTGTTTCCTCAGTGACTGTCAGCCTGACTATCTTGCCATTGACTTGCCTCCTAAGCTTCTCATGTATTTCCGAGAATGTATTGTTCTCTGAAACATTATAGTGTTGTAAAAAGTCAAAAAATGCGTCACCAATTTCTCTACTAGTAAGTGTAGTACTCTTGACTATAAAACATATGATATCATAATTTATGGATATCAGCCAAAAGACAATGAAAATCATCATATATATCATCATCATCTCAGAATATAGAGGTTTATATTGAACAAGCAGTTCCATTCTGTATTCTGGAAATAAAGAATTGAGCACTATGTAACTCTATGGAAGAATCTTACTGTAAAGTGTAGTTTACACATAGAAATTTAATTGGTAGCAAGTGCAAGCACTTCAAAATCAATTTGACGTGATCGGCCTTCCTGGCACCAGTCATTGACAATCAGCAGAGTTCCTATACCTGTTCAAATTCTACACCAAGGACCCAGTTGGATCCTGTTTAGGAATAAGATCCTAAAAAAGATCATGAGAACAGGATCCTTTATAATTAGGATCTAATTACATAGGAGTACTTAAGGATCTCACACAGGACTGTATTTCTATGTAAGATCCTATCTTACCTTCTGTTTCTTGTTTGTTTACGTCAACTTGGTAGGCACTTCTTTGTGCTCTTTGTGCTCCCAAAATTTCTTCAACTGCCTCATCAAGTGAAGATGGTTCCTGGGAAACACTAGTTAAAATGGAGTTTTCGACATCTGGAAACATTTCCTTCAGCCTGTCAATCAACCCAACACCTGAAGAACTTGCAGAGCTTGCACTGCAACTAGGTTGTTCAGTACCACAGCTTGAATTTGGGGCAAAAGCTGATTTCATCAAGTCTCCATCTCCAATGACACTTTCATTGTCACTTACATGGATTAACTCATCTTCCTGCATGATTAAAGAACAGTTTGCATTATGGCATGAACTCCCAGTATTAACTATGGTTAAACAGGGACAAGCTAAAATTGCCTTTGTTGTGTACTTCCTTATTTCTGTGGATGCAAAAATGTAAGACCTACAGACAGGACAGAAAATGTTTTGCCTCTCCAAATAAGGACACCTTTGCATATATAAGCTCAAAATTTTGTAAATATGCTCTTTTGGGGCCAAAGAACAAAATATTAAATGACTTTTTTTTAATGAATGCGACTTTGAGAAATAAGGCCTCGTACTTTGGGGGAGGTGCTATTTTGATCAGCAAAAAATCTGACATTTTCATGAATATGTCCAAGCAGCTTTAATTCAATTCAACAGAATTTTTTTCACTAGTTAGGATAACAATAGAGACAAATGATATGCTTCAAAGTTTGGAAAATCACTTCAAGTTAAATCTTTAAATCATGAAAAGAGCTGCCCTGTCGTATTTCTGTCCTGTCATGCCTACCACAATTCCAAGATTCATTTAGTGCAGGTTATAGAAGACAAAAAATGTAAATTATGTAAACTAAACTTACTGTTGTGTCTAACTTGGTTATTATAATGCATGGTTTCCACTCACCATGAAACGAAGTTTACATGTATATCTTGGGCTGTGCAAAGCCAGTCTGACTTTATTATCATGTATGCTAATGAAGACTATGAGCAATAAGAAAGCAGTCCATGCGCTATGGGATCAGATAATTTGCTATTTTGTCACACAAATGGCAATGATTCAATGTAGGACTTGCTAGTATGGTATTTAGACTGAAAATGCTAGTAGTAAAAACAGAAATATGAAGCAACTTCTCAACAAACTTCTGTTAACAGATGCCTAAGCTTGTAACTTGGTAAAGGTACGATGTGGAACCAATTAATTCTACAGTAAAACATATAGGTCATGCAAACATATCTTACCTCTTTGACAGTAGAAGAAAAATCTTTTGTCATCCTAACATACAATGCTCCATGTTTGTAAATACCTCCCAAAGTACGAGCATCGAACATCTCATCTCCATCTGGAACACGAACTTTTTTGTTAACCACTTTCACAAATTCAAAATCATTTTTATCACATTGTGACAAATCAATATGTGAAACCCTTCGCTCTCTTAACTTTGCGGTGATTCTTTCTCTGATGGCATTCTCTGGATCAACCGTGCTATATCTGACTAGACCATCAAAGACCACCATCTCATCTTTGAATTGGTCAACTTCTGGGACATCTGCTCCTGGGTATTCCAGTGCTACCAATCTTCTAAGCTCTTCTTTTACTTGTACTTATGGCATTTTGCCCTTGTAAAAACTTCTTTTTGAGCCAGCTCTTTTTCGGTTTAACTTATCTGTCTGAGCATTGAACTGTGGCTGGACAGATGCTACATTGGTAGAGGAATGCATATTTGGATTCACAGTAGATTGACTGGACTGCAAAGATGCAAGGATATTTCTTGCTGATGTGACAGACGATGCAGTTGATGTACTAGACTGTGTAGGGCTAAAAAAAACCCTCCTCAGCTCCTCCTGGACAACATCCTCTGCAGACCATAGAAAATGATTTTAGTGTTGAACTTAACTTGGTATAGTATGCTGTCCATTTCTTGTACACCCAGTAATAACAATATTTTAAAAAAGATTGCTTAAACTGTTATGCTACATGATGCAGACATTGCCTAAAATAATGCACATTGCAAATTTAATACAGGGAAAAGAAAGGGGAGAGGAAGGGAAGCCTAAATGTATCATATGGATGAACTATTCTGCCCAATTACCTATTATTCAACGGCCTCTTATCATCAACGAGAGTGCTTAAAAGCCCGCCCCCCCTCCCCCGCCACCCCTTCCCCGCCCTCATTTCCTTCTCCTTGGTACCCCAGAAGAGCCATGTCATAAACCTGAAAAATGTCAAGCAAATGCTCTCGTAAATTAATTTTTGTCTTATGTATGAGCCTAAATAGTTTGATATATGAACATACGCGAAGCTTCTCTACTTATTCTTTTGATATTCAGCCGATCCCCAATTGCATTTGCCCCCAGTCGCTTCAAGTCGTCATCTGCTACTTCTCCGCGACATATCATGGACAGTGTTACCTAGATAGCAAAGACACAATTTAATTTATGACACTGGACACCAAAAACAAATTCCACTAACAGCAAGTCCAATAATAAATTTGCATTTTGCTGCAAACACTGCAATAACACTGGAGAACAACTTACCTTCTCATTGCGAATGGCATCGACAATATTGTTAGCGACACCATTCGCCTTAAGAATGTTACATCCCTGGAGAAGAGGAAAAAAATGTAAGAAAAAAATGTTTGTTGTAAAATCAAATCAATGTATGTTTTGATATTACATGTCACTATCACACGCGATGCTTGACCTCCGCGACCCCGGAGTGCAATGTGAGAAGTGAAAAATCAGTTACTGTGCCCAGTAGGCTAAATGCTCCAATTGTCCTTTGACGGTTGAACAATTTGACCCTGCCAGCCCGCATCGGTTTGAATTGTCGACGTGACGGTTGGAGTCCGTTGCGGGTCTGCTGTCGACTCGCCTCACCTCAGCCGTGTATTGCCCACTTCGTTGGCGATTTAGGACCTTCGAAATGGGAATTCTGGCGATGTGAATGATGGAAAATGTGCGTTATTTATCAGGACATCCGTTTCTGGCGGAATTGTCTCCATGTCGCAAATGTCACGGAATTTATCGCCTCCGAGAGCGGAGCCGGTCAAGAGAGGTTTGCCAACCTTCTCTTCTCTTCTATCTACTGTCATCTGGGTGAAAAACGGTCGCTCCAAAAAAGGCCTTAAACAGTGCCTAGGAGGTCTGAAATGCAGTCAGAATACAAAGAAAAACAAGAAGACGCTAAAGGTAAGCTTCAAAGCGATATTCAATGTACATTTTGCTAATTTAGTGAGCAAAGAATATTTCTCCATACAACGTCTTATAATTTTCTTGCTGTGTGAATAATTAATTAGCTAAGTGGGATAATGTTGTTCACGGCTCTCATAGTGAGCTTGGGCTACCTGTGGTCTGTACTGGTTTACATACAATAGCTTGGTGCTAAGGTAAGATAAGTTGCATTTCCAGCAGAGAGATTCTCAGAGTACTTTGTTTAGACGAGTTTTTAACGCAATTTACCAAAACTTAATCTCGAAATAATGAACCACTCATTGCCAGTTTAGCATGTTATCCCTGATTATACTCGAATTCAAGACTCTGCTTATCGAATGATAAAAGGTGCACGTATGTTACGTTACAAATCGGTTTGTAGAAGGGTAATTACGCTAACTGAAACGGTACTCTAAAATGGTACAAGTCTGAACCGTGGAATTACTATTACTAAGAGGTTAAAACAAAGACATAACAGCTCACATATACTATAATATTAAATAGCATAAATGTTTAACAGATTTAAGCCCCGGGGGATGTGTCACGCGTTGTCATGAGCTATAATTAGAACTTCGGAAATTACTTGAGTAGTAATGGGGGCCACCCTGGTACAGACCAATCAGAAAGCCGGATATAGGTCACGTGGTACAAATGGACCAATCAGCGTGCAGCAGAAGGTCATGTGACCTGTCAATCAAATTTTCATGAAATGACGTCATAGGGGTGATGACGTCACAGGGGTCATGACATCATAGGGGTGTGGTCATGACGTCATAGGGTTGATGACGTGTTGTAAAAGTGTGTCACGTTATTGTGTGGCCCCTGTAACCCTAACCCTAGAGCCCTGTTACCCTCACTCTAACCCTAAGGGGCTCTTATATTGGTAGACGAACTTGAATTCTCCTCCATGTGGGAACACTTCAATTCGCGAGGGCGCATGCGCAGTAGGTAAACTTGGGTTTTTGGGGGGTAAACGGCGTTCCCCTTCACCCTGACCCTAACCCTAGGCTGGGGCAAGGTCGAGGTCCCCCCCGACAGTCTTCTCTCCCCGGTGGTCACGTGGGTATTCCCTAGGGAATTCAAAAAAAGGAAAAAAAATAAACACATTTTTTTTGGCACAGGTTTCAACTCGGGTTTATTACACTTGAACCCTAACGTGTTACAAGCGGGAACGTGTGCCCGACCTTAGTGGTGTGGGGCGTCCCTAGTCGACTCTGATCTTCAGAGGATTGTACAAGCGGGAACGTCGACCCGAACTCGTGGTGGTGGTGGTGGTGGGGCTGGGTGCTGGGGTCAGAGCGTTCACAGGTGACTTCGGAACACGGCTTGGATGTGGAGGAGTCCCTTTTCTTGGTTCTCGATGCTGTAGAGTATGTCTTGGTAGTGGGCGTGGGTACTGGGATGTTCTTCGGGTGACTGTTCGAACAAGTACCGTACAGTATCTCTGAGGCCTTTCAGGTTTTCCCGGCACGTCTCTAGATTTTGGACACAGGTGGTGTAGGCGAATTCGCACGATCGTCGCTGCTTGTCCGCCACGTGGGGGTCGATCAACTGGCGCCTCACTTGCTCGCACATGCGGTTCAGACGGCATTCGTAGCCCCAGTCTAGGTCCATGGAGATGTTTTCTCTCAGCTCCCATAACGTGTCCAAGTAGTCGTCCAGGTAGTCTCGATTGAAGGCCCTGGGTGCCATGATCGGGAACTTGGGTGTGCAGCACGAGAGCGACCCACACGAAGGTCAACGAGAATACAGTGATGGGTGCGATGAACAGCATGATCTGTGTCGAGGTGCAGGGTCAATGGGAGGGCGACTTATATGGACCTCTAAGAGGGGGGCGCAAAGCCCCTCTGGGAAGGGTCTATAAGGAGGGGGGATACCCCCCCATCCCCCCTCTTTTTCGAGGGGTCGAACGGGGTGGATGGGAAGGCACGTGACCCAGCGTATAAGAGGTGGGACCGGTTCCGACTCAAGTTGTCTGCAGTTGGTCTTTGTTCAAAGATGGCGGACTCTTTGCCGGTGGCACCGTTTGGTCTTTCTGTGTTTCCTGAGGTTCGTGTACTCGACGATGTTCCTGTCCCCGACGATTTGCCGGTGTTACCGGACGAGATTTACCACATGATTGCGAAGATGTATCGATTGGCGACGGTGGAGGATCGCGATGCGAGTGGGTGGTGGCAAGTGCGCCAGGAGATGCGTTATTTACCCCGGTGCCCCAAACGCAAGCGCCTCATCAACCTCGAGGGGTTTTCTGTGCCTCGTCGTGGTAACCTGTTGCGACCCGTGACGGGCTATTTTTACCGGCGCCTGATGCGCACGATGTTCGGCCGCTATGGTGACGCCCGGTTCTATCGTTGGTTCAGGGCTACCTTTGGGGAAAGCGACTACATCCGGCCCGACCAGGCAGTCGAGTGGCCTTTTGTTTACTGTCACTATTGCGAGGAGGGTCACGAGTGTGGGGATGAAGAAGAAGAGGAAGAGCGGGAGTACCAGCGGGAACAGCGGGCCTACCGCAAGAAGATGCGGCGTGTGAACAACGTGTGGGCCCAACGCGACTGGCAGACACGCCTCCGCCCTCGCCGCCCCAAGACCTAAACCCACTCACCCTTCAATATTTACCAGGGACCCCCTTTGGGGTCCCGCCCACATTTGCAAAAGTCAATGATCAACCTTCAGATTAAAAACACATTTTATTGTTTTCATCGCTCGGGTCGATCGCGTTGCGCCAAGTCTTGCACGTAGCGCTTGTAAGCCTCTCGGTATTGATCTTGCAGGTGAAGGAGCATCTCGGTGTGATCGTGATGGGCTTGCAACCCTCGTCGGATGCGTTCTCGGAGATACTCGTCGAAGGTGCGATAGTCCTCGAGGCGTAGACGTCGATGGTACTCGGCATTCATGAGGACAGCGTGTCTCGAGTGCGTTGGAAGAGCGATATGAGTTGCAGGTGGTGCAGCGGCAGGGAACGGAGGCCCAAGACGGCACTGCGTGGATGAAGCACCGGAAAGGTCGACGTCGAGAGTGGTGTGAAGGTCTGGTCGCCGGGGGCGCGTTTATACCATTGCCCGGTGGTGACGTCACACAGCCACAACGCTTTGCCCAAGGACGAGGCTAGTTCGGTCAAGCGGCCGGTCTCATCCATGTCCCGTAGGGGGGTGTACGACCCAAAGAGGTAGACGGTGTGCGCGTCGCGGAGCACGTGTTGGGTCGGACCCTCGATGAGGTGAACGGTCATCCCCTGGTGGTCGGCCAAGTCGGCGATTTGGTTGTCGGGGGTGTACACCGTGTAGTCCTGCAGTTTGAGCATGGTACCGAACGAACGACGTTTTCTTCTCCGTCGCCTGGCTGGTCGTGACATGGGCCCTTTTTGCATGACTGGCCTGGATTCGGGGACAGAGAGGTTTATTTATAGAGCACGGGGTGAGCACGTGAGGGGCGGAACCCGACCTGACCTATCACGGGGAGTTGGGTCCTTATAAGGCGCGGGTGACGTCATGGGGACACGTGGTCGACCGGGAGTATAAAACGGCGCGGGGCACCTCGTGCGGCCTCGTTTCATCATGGCCGCTTGTACGAGACACCCCACGCATCCGGCCCCCGTGCCGGCCGGTCGTGCCAAAGGCAAGAAACGTCGAGCGGAGGATGCGTTGGAAGATAAGACGGAGGTGTTGGAGGAAGGCGAGTTGGCCGCCTGGTTCTTGAACGAGATGGATCAGGCCACGCAGACGGAGCCCGTCCCGTACGCGCCCGTGGACCGACCCGGGGTGTGGATGTGCCCGTTACATCCTGAGGAGACCTTGTCCGAGGGTCGTAAGGACGAGTTTGTCTATGTGTACTGCCCGCGCGACACGTGTCCCGTGTTCAGTCCCCAAGATCGCGTGGACGAATGGATGACTTTGGTGACCCAACAGTTGCACGAGGAATTGCGTCAACGATGGGATGAACTGACGTGTTTTTGCGATCGACGGTTATCGCTGCGCAAGAGCGGGTCGGAGAAAAACCCACAGCGCATGTACCTGGCCTGTCGCGACGGAAGTTGTCGCTGTTTCCTGTGGTTGAACCTGCCGTTGTCGGGCAAGATGCGTCGTCAAGTCCGTGGCGAAGACTGGAGTAACAGTCACCTTCCCCGGGCCAAACGAGATTGCTTGGCCGCCCGCATGCGGGGCGTGGACGGGTCGACGACCAAGGGGTTCATGATGTGCGACAATGGCTACAACACCTTGACCTCTCCGGGCCTGTTCGAAGGACTGAGGTATCGCCCGTGGATGCACGGCGCTTGGGAGGAGTATCAAGGGGCCAGCACGCCGGACGCCCGTCGTCAAGTGTTGCTGTTGGCGTACGCCCGGTACGAGGGGGAAAACGGCCATCATCCCGAGAGTCCGCGGGTACTGAGAGAGTTCAATCAATCAATCAATCAATCAATCTTTATTTAAACACGGTAAAATCCATCAGGAATTTAAAAATTAAAAATAACCTAACTATCCTAAACAAAATTCAAAACCTGACTACAACTAATCTAACTAAAACCTGTTTTTCATGAATGCCGTGTATAACATTAAAAATGAACATTAACTAATCTTTTAAATTGACTAAGAGATTCGGCTTCTCTCACATGACAGGGTAGGCTGTTCCAGAGAACTGCTCCGCTATAAGTAAAGCTGTTTTTCATGAAATTAGTTCGCGGAAATGGGACAAATAGTTTGTTAACAGAGTCCCTCAGGGAGTAACGCGTTTCATTTCGTTTAACAAACTTAGATGATAAATATTCAGGAACAAGGCCATTTAAAGACTTGTATACCATTATGGATTTCTGTATTTGAAATTGAGTGCTCAAGTCTTTCCAATCGAGTTGTCTAATCAAACGGTTAGCATCAGCATCATAGCTAGAGAAGGTTAAAACGCGAGCGGCACGGTTCTGAAGCTTCTGTAGCCTGTCAAATAATGTTTTACCACAATTACCCCAGACAAGATTGCAGTAATCGAAATGAGATTGAATTAGTGAGTTGTATATATAGTGAAGGGTAGGTGGAGGGACAAAAGGTCTAATTCTTTTTATTGCTCCAATTCCGGAAGCGACCTTTTTAGATAATTTATCAATGTGTGTTTGCCACCGTAGATTTTCATCAATAAATATTCCAAGCGATTTGACAGAGGAAACGTGTTCTATCGGAACATTATTAATCGAGAGCTCAAGTGGGTTCGACAAAGTACTCAATTTTTGTCTGGAGCCAATTAGCATGAATTCAGTTTTAGAAGTGTTCAAAGTAAGTTTATTGGAAATAAGCCATTTGTTTAGGTTATCAAAATCGTGACTCAGAGTTAACTGTATTGAATTCACATCAACGCCAGCATAAGTAATGTGGGTGTCATCGGCATACATTCTAGGCTGGCACGAAGTAAGGCAGTTTGGCAAGTCATTAATATAAATAAGAAATAAAAGGGGCCAAGGATTGTTCCTTGCGGTACCCCACATTTAAGAGAGCAGATTCTAGAAAGAGAACCGTTAACAAGACATCGTTGTGTACGATTAGTTAAATACGACCTAAACCAATCAAGAGCTGTACCTTGTATTCCGTAAAGGTTCATTTTAGCTAGAAGGATATCGTGGTCAACGGTGTCGAAAGCCTTTTTAAATCGAGGAAAACCACAGCATTAACATTGCCACGATCAATATTAAAGGCCCAATTATCCGTAGCTTCCAGAAGGGCAGTTGCAGTTGAGTGTAACGAGCGAAAACCCGATTGATGATTAGAAATGATATCTTCATTGGTCAAAAAGTTATACAACTGATCATAAACAATCCTTTCAAACACTTTAGCTATAACGGAAATGACTGAAATAGGTCGATAATTATTCAGATCAGATGGCTCACCTTCCTTGAACAACGGAGTAACTCTAGCACATTTCCAATCATCAGGAAATATACCAGAGACTAAAGATTTATTAAAGAGATCACATAGTGAAACTGAAATAAGATCAGCACATTCACGTACAATTTTAGCAGAAATATTATCAAGGCCAGTTGCTTTAGATCTACATAATTTGTTTAGATGTGAGAAAACAATGCTGCAGTTAGTCGAGGAGAAGCTGAAATTGTTGTTACGAGCATTGCGCGAGCATTGGTTGGAGGGGAAACCCAAAGTGTGGCGCGGCAGTGTCTTTACCGCCGACGAGCTGGACCGGTTGAACGGCCAGTCCCGGTCGGACCCTGCCTGGTGGCAGCCACGTCGGGATAGTGTACACCAATAAAAAAAATAAGAAAGAGAGTCGACTGTGTCTTGTCGTGATTGCGCGTGCGATATGAGGAAGAAGCAGCAGCGCCGCGTGAGTTGGGCGGAGGCCTACGAAACGCCCTCGTTGCGCGGGAGTTTGGGGGGTGTCGCGCGTTTGGCGCAAGCGCACGGCGTGCCGGTGAGTCGTGCCCGTGCGAAATTGCAAGGGTTGTTGAGTTACACCTTGCACAAACCGCGACGACGACGGTTCCCGACCTTACCGGTGGTGGTGCATGGGATGGACGACCAATGGGTGGCCGACCTGGTGGAGATGCAACCGTTGAAAAAATGGAATCGGGGGATGCGCTATTTGTTGACGGTGGTGGATGTGTTGTCCAAATACGCGTGGGTGGAACCGTTGAAGAGCAAGACGGGCGTGGCGGTGGCCGCGGCGTTCGAACGCATCCTGAAACGCGCCCGAGGACGCCACCCCGTGCGATTGCAGACGGATGCCTGCAAAGAGTTTTACAACCGCTCCTTTCAGGCCCTGATGACGCGTCGAAAGATTCATCATTTCTCGACCTACGGGAATACCAAGGCGTCGGTGGTGGAACGATTCAATCGCACCTTGAAAGAACGCATGTACCGGTACTTTACCGCCCGCAACACGTACCGGTACGTGGACGCGTTACCCGCGTTGGTGCAGGGCTACAATGTGACCAAACACCGCAGCATCGGCATGGCCCCTCGCGACGTGACGTGGGCCAACCAACGCCAAGTGTGGGAACGTTTGTACGGGAAACGTCTGGCGCGCCGCGTGCGTCCCAAATGGAAAGCCGGGGATCGCGTGCGTTTGCAGAAACAGCACCGTCCGTTCGAGAAAGGCTATCTGCCCGGGTGGACCGAAGAGGTCTTTCTCATCGACCGGGCCGTGCCGGGACCCGTGGCCACCTATAAAATCAAGGAGTGGGACGGCACGCCCGTCAAAGGCACCTTTTACGAGCAAGACGTGCAGAAGGTCGACGTGCCGGACGACGCGCTGTTTCGCGTAGAGAAAGTGTTGCAGCGTCGACGCCACGAGGTCAAGGTGCGTTGGAAAGGCTGGCCCAAAAAATACGACAGTTGGATCCCCAAGCGTAGTCTGGCCTCACTAAAATGAGTCGTCGGGTGGCCTTGATGCCCGCCCCCGTTGCGGGACCGTTGGCGGCACCGTTTGGTCGTATGCAGAGTGCCCCGCTACCTAGCCAAAAGACCTGGATGGATATGATGGAACGGTTGGAGGCCAAGTACGGACCCCAAGCCAAACGCACCAAGAGAAGGAAGAAGAAGAGGGTCAAGAAGGTCAAGAAGGTCAAGACGGTCAAGAAGAAGCGACCCTCCAAGAAGGCCCAGCGAGCGTTCCGGGCCAAATTGCGAGGCATGGTCAAGCGCGGGAAGAGCGTCAGTTTGGACACGACCTTGCGTCAATTGGTGCAAGCCTTTCCCCAGGCCGATCACACCTTAAAGGTCAGGCCCAAACGCTCCAGTTTGAATAGCACGGTGGGCCGGGTGCCCGGGTCCAAGCGTAAATTGAATACGTTCCTATAAAAAAAGAGGTCCGACGTCCACCCGACAGGAGACGCGAGATGGAACCGTCGAGTCGATCACTATACGTCACGCTGCTGAGTAACACCAGCAAGCCGGAGTTTCCCCACAATACCCCGGCTTCGTTCAAGGTACGATTGCCGTACCCTTTGCGCGTCAAGAACTGGCAAGTGGGTGTGGCCGGGGTCTACTTACCCGGACCCCCCAACACGGTGTCGCATGGGGTGACGTCACATCCCGTGACGACCACCACCACGCCGGTGGCCCCTCTCACGGAACATCGACAGTCCAATTTGTTCAGGGGATCGGCCAACCAACGATTGGCACGCATGTATGCCCGTGCCATGAAGGAAGACGATTCGACCAGTACGCAAGATATCACCGTGACCATGGAGGATGCCGACATGCCCGAAGCCACCACGGGGGTGACGTTTATGAAAAAAGTGGTCCGTTGGTTGGAACAAGACAAGCTGACGAAACCCTATCCCAAGTATGTGTTTGGGACCGCCGAAGTGAATTATGATCTTCGGTTCGAATGGAAGGACGAGGCGGGGGTACCGACGTTGTGGATCCTGAATGATAAACTCAACATTACCTACAACAAACCGCGCCCTTACTTGGGGTTCAATCAGGTGATGGCTCAACAAATGGGATGGTTGGTGAAAAAAGAGGACAGGTCGTATACCCTGGGGCCCAATTTGTTGATGTTCCCGCATGTGAACCGGGTCAAGTCCCCGAAGCTCTCGGCCGATGGGGATAGGAATCAATTGTTCACGTTTTCCAACTACGTGCACGTGTACCGAACCATGTTGTATCTGTCCATGGTGATGGATTGGCAGTTTGTGAATTTGGACGAAGCCTATGCTCGGGCCACCACGCACGTGTACGTCCCTCCCAAGGTCCTGTGGAATCATTTCCGATGGATCATGGACGACGAGAGCGTGTGGCTCAAGGATGGAGGGATTAGTTCCTTGGGGTTTGTCAATCTGGAAGGGTCCCCCCATTATTGGAAGAAGAAGACCGTGGGCATGATGTTGACGAAAAGCGGCAACAAGTACGAACCCAAGTTCGGTTGGGTCATCGGCACCACCAAGCTGAAAATGGGGCTCACGTATCGAATCGTGATCGAGGTCTACACGACCGACAAGGTCTTGTTCGACAAGACGCGCGTGAGTGCCGCGAATAATTTGTACGTGCAGATGATCGATTCGGCGTTGACGACGCACGTGCATGAATACCTGGGCACGCACCTGGTGTATTACCATCGCCTCGTGCAAGATTTCCGGTTGACGCAGGATTCGGACCGGACGTCGCGGTTGTACATCACGGTGACCATCGACGGCGTGCCCACCTCGTATCCGGCCACGTTGACGGATCAATGTTACGTGGTGGTCTACGGGTACACCATCGGGGCGCCGTGGCCACCCATGAGTCAAGTCGACGACGTGTACGACGATCATCCGGTCATTCGACGAGACACCACCACCACGTCCACCAGCAGTACCACCGAAACGACCACCAAGCCCACGCATAAGGGGAGTCAAGACAAACAGAAAAAGACCACGATGACGCCTGCGACGCACGGGGAGCAGGCCACGCGTCCGGTGCACCTGTACTGCAATGTCGGCGAGAGCAGCATCGTGGGCACGCAGATCACGAACTTCTTGCGAGACCTACCCTATAAAGACCAACCCATCCGGTGGGAACTGGAACACGTGCAGTATCACCGGGTGCGTGGAGACACGCTGGAGATTCTCGAAGTGGAAGTGGCCGAGACGAACGGCCAGTTGATGACCTTGAACCCAGCGGGAGAGACGCAAGTGACGTTGCATTTCCAGGCATGAATCGTATCGTGTTGGTCAGCGATCCGACCAAAGAGTTTCCCACCAACACCACCAGTTCGTTCAAAGTGCGCCTGCCCGTGCCTTTGGAATTGAAGGGGGAAGGATGGAAGGTGGGGCTGGCGGCCATCTCCACCCCGGATGCCGCCTTGGACTTGTCGAGACTCACGACGGCCGTCAACCCACGCGTGCTCATCCTGGGCTGCAAGTTGGTGGGCAGTTTGAGGCCCGACGTCATCCCGTACCACCAGCTGACCACCATGCAGATCAAGGATATCTTGCACGATCCCGGCGTGGTGGATGGGGTGAGTCTGATGAAATCCCTCATACGAAAATCGC
Organism: Porites lobata; assembly: GCA_942486035.1. Taxonomy (NCBI): domain Eukaryota; kingdom Metazoa; phylum Cnidaria; class Anthozoa; order Scleractinia; family Poritidae; genus Porites; species Porites lobata. The sequence goes on along the minus strand of CALNXK010000248.1, from coordinate 216,263 downwards.
AGTCTTACGAGATGGTGGCCGCCCAACAGAAGGGGAAACGGCTCTACGACAAGTTTCGGGTCACGTACGAATGGGACGGCGAGGACCTGCGCATGCTGGCCAAGGAGTTGGACGACATTGCCTTGACGACCGGCATGTCGTTCGTGCAATGGCACGTGCACGTGTCCATGGCCAAGTTGATGGGGTGGTTGGTGGAGACGGGGAAGGACAAGTACGCCTTGGGACCCAATCTCCGTTACGAACTCATTTACAAGACGCAGAATTCGGGGAATTATTACAAAGACGTCAAGAACACGGAACTGAACAACCACGACCTGTGGAAAATAGAAAGCGACCACTTACAATTGAGTCAGACCCTCAATTGGCGCTTCAGTAACTTGAACGTCGCGTTCCGAGAGGTGGTGGGGGAACCTTCGCGCACCTTTCTGGTCTACTCGGACCTGGTGGACAGCAATATCGTCGGCGGCCAACAACATGCGCTGGTGCGCGAAGTGGAGTACCGGCGCCAAGGCCAGGGCGTGGCCTACTTTGAACCCTTGCACATTCAATGGTTACCGTGTCGGCGCGAGTACATGGATCTCGTGGAGGTGGAAATCGCCGAGAGTCACGGAGGGTTGGTCAAGTTCGGCTCGGGACGCACCCTGATCACCTTCGTGTTCAAACGAGACGTATAAAAAAGGCGCGTGCCTCGGGGGAACGTATCACATCATGTGGGGAGGCAGTCTGACGCGGTACCGTCCACCACCCCTGCCACCGCAGGATGGACGAGGACTTCGAGAGGATCTCTATCGTTTGGGCGGACCGATTCTGGCCAGTGCCGTCCAAGTCGGGGCGCGGGCGGGCGCCCAAGGGCAGTCGTGGCGCGGGGTGGCACGGGCGGCCGGCCAAGAGATAAAAAGAGGGTTGAAACGCAAGGCTCTCCCCATTGCTGCCACGGTTGCCAAGAGGTCGGCGGCATCGACGGCCAAGAAAGGGTATCGGAACACGGTCGGACGCATTCGCGACGTGCTGGGCGTGTAAGAGATGACGCGTCCACGAAGGTTGGTGGTGCAATCCCGGCCTCGTTATCAACGGAGCGTGCCCTCGCCGTTTGCACGACAACGAGGAGGATGGATTAGTGCGAGCGTGCCCAAACCGCCCGCGTACGACTTGACCAAATGGTTGTTGGCCCGACAACGTCGCGCCCAGCGCGGAGGATGGATCAGTGCCAGCGTGCCCAAGCCGCCAGGGTACGACCTGGCCAAATGGTTGTCGTCCAGGAGGCGTATAAAACGACGACGCCGCTGAGGAGGAGACGCACTCGTCGTCCTCGTCATCATGAGCAGTTTGGACATTTTCTCGGTCCCATCGACCGACTATGATTTGCAGGGCTACAAAATGGTGCCCTACCACAAATTGAGTGCTAGCATCACCCCGATGAAGTTCTCGGTGCAGGCCTTGGAAGATTACGTGGATTTGAATCGCAGTTATTTTGTCGTCGACTTGCGTTTGTCCACGTCGGGTCAGAACGGTATCGTGGCCGATGCCAATTCGGCGTCGAATGCCAACAACACCAAGTTCACGTACGCCGTCAACAACCTGGCCCACACCATCTTCAAGCAGATCAACGTGCGGTTCAATGGTACCCTGATGACCGAACAGACCGACACCTATCCCTACTCGGCCTATTTCCAGACCCTGCTCAACTACAGCCAGGATGATGGAGAGACGTTGCTGGCCCCTCAAGGTTGGGTCAATTTCTTGAACGTGACCCCGACGCTGGCCGCCGCGGGCGGCGACGACGACATCAGTACCACGGCGGGCTGGGCTCACAATAACGAAAACCTGCTCAAGACCTTGACGACCCCTTTCCGGGGCAATGCTGTGGTCCGGATGATCATGCGGCCGTACCTACCCATGTTCCATACAGGCAAGATCATGGTGCCCGGGGTGGAAATGAATTTTGAGTTCCACTTCAACAGTCCCGATTTCTACACCTTTGCTACCCTGACCAGTGGCACCGGCGTCAAGAACTACGTTCGGTTGCGAGAAGAAGATGTGGACATCACCTTGCATTTGTGCCGACTGAATCTCAACCCGGATGTCTACGGCTCCCTGGAACGGCAACGCAAGCTCAGCAAACAGGTGGTCAAGTACCCGGTGGTGAGTGATCAGATTCGCACGTTCTCGTTCAACGGGGCCACCACCGTGTGGATGGAAGATAATCTCTTTCTGGGTAGGGTCCCCCAACGCATGATCGTGGGGATCTTGGACAGCACGGCCTTCAATGGGGCCAAGGAAAAGTACCCGTTTGCCTTCCAGAGCAAAGGGGTGACCTCCATTCGACAGTTTATCGAGGGAGAAGAGTACCCGTACGTCACCCTGGAATTCGCCGGCAATAATACCCTGAAAGATTGGGAAGGCTATCGTCGCTTCTTGGACGCGGCCGGGTCCGTGGCCAAACATCGCGAGTTTATGGTCAAACCGGGCGATTGGGGGCACAACAAGAATTGTACCCTGTACATGTGGAACAACGTGCCCAGCGGGAACGCCGATGGTCCCCAACTCAATCCCAAGCAGACCGGCAACGTGCGGCTGGAGATCAAGTTCCGAGCGGCCCTGAATGCCAACATCACCATCTTGGTGTGGGGCGAATTTGAAAGCGTCATCTACATCGATCACCTGGGCGCCGTGGCGTATGATAACAAAGTGTAAAGGGTTCCAGGGCGTAGTTGGACCATGGAACTGGTGGCGTTGAGCGATCGTCAATTGAGAGCCTTGGCGCTCTCCGACCCCGAGTTGAAGCGCGTGTTCCAAGGCGTCTATCCCTCCGATCGATTGCCCGAGCGTCCACCCAAGACCACCCGAGGCGCCTACATCGTCAACACGGACCCGGCCGGCGAACCGGGTTGGGTCTCTGGACGGAGCAGGGGGTGTGCGACGTGATGGATAGTTACGGGTTGCCGTTGACCGTCTACGACGCCCCGGGCTTGCACGAGTGGATCGCCAAGCATTGGAAGTACGTAGTGCGTAGCGACAGGACCCTGCAGGCCTACGACAGTCGGGCCTGTGGCCACTATGCCTTTACCTACCTGCAAGACCGCGTGCGTGGACGGTCCTTGCTGGAGTTTGTGGAAAGTTTTCGAGACGGCGATTACGTGTGGAACGATCATCGCGTGGGGGAACGCGTCCGGGCTTGGATCGAGACCAAACTGGACGAAGCCGCCATGGACGAACCCGATGGACCGGAGTCGCAACGCTGTGTGTCTCGACGTTGTTTATTGCCTTCATTAAACGAGTCTTAAAAGCTTGATCAAGGTGTGTGTTTTTTTGTGGGTCCCACAAGGGGGAGACGACGACTAGGGACGGACATATAAAGGGGACGAGGGTCAGGGAGGAAAATGGGTGCGGGGGGTCTCCGCGCGAGCGGTCGGTCCGATGTCCTCCAGGGTTCTCTCCCGGCCGGTGGTGGGCACGTCCGGTGTTCCTAACAAATAGTGCTACCCTGGGACAAAAGTAGACCGAGTCTGGCCGCGGGGGTGCCCCGTACTCAAAAAAGGGCCCTTAGCTCAGGGGGTAGAGCGGCGGCTTGGCCAGCCGCGGGTCATCGGTTCGAGTCCGATAGGGTCCACGCCACGTCGTCGCGGGCGCTCCATAAAACACCGGTGCGCTCGCGGCGACGTGATTTTTTTTGGGTGAAAACATGCTGACGCGACAAGATAAGCGACGCGTCCTGGAAGCCTTGGACGAACGTCTGTTGATGGAACTGTTGCTGAACCCTGTGGACGCGTTGTGCGACACCTGGGACTATGGCCACTATCGAACCTTTCGTCGATTGGTGTGGGCCAGCGATTGGGTGGGGTTGGCCCGGGCCTTGGACGCCTGCCCAGAGACCACCGTGGTCGAGACCACGCGGACCCTGATAAAAGAGGCCTCGCCGCGATTGTACGCCATGGTGACGCCATGATTCGTCATCCCTGCAACACGCTGGTGGGCGGCCCGTCGGGGTGCGGGAAATCGACGTGGACGCGCGGGTTGTTACGTCACGCCGACGAACTGATGCACCCGCCTCCTCGGGTGAAACATTATTGTTACGCGGCCTGGCAACCGACCTTGACGAGATGAAACAAGAGAAGGTCCAGTTTCACAAAGGACTGCCCACGTCGGAGGAGTTGGACCAATGGTTCGGTCCCACGCAAGGGGGACTCTTGGTATTGGACGATCTCATGGACGAAGGCGCCAACGACAAACGCGTGTTGGATCTCTTTTCCAAGCACTCGCATCATCGGAACATTAGCGTCCTGTTCTTATGCCAGGATCTCTTCCCGCCCGGGAAATTCGCCAAGACCATTTCGTGCAATGCGCATTACATCGTGGCGTTCAAGAACCCGCGGGATCAAGTGGGCATGCGCACGTTGACCCTGCAAGCCTTTCCCAACGACTGGTCGCACGTGATGAACATCTTTCGCGAATGCACTCAACGCCCGTTTGGCTATTTAATGCTGGACTTGCATCCCGCGTCAGACGATCGGTACCGTCTCTTCACCAACGTGTTACCGGAGGAAGGACCGACGGAGACCTATGAACGCCAAGCATGAGTCGACGGACCACGCCCTCGTCCGACGAGTTTGGGGACGATCTGAATTTCGACGTATTGACCTGGGAGAATGAACTGGCGCGAGAACAGGCGCGACAAGCGCGGAGACGCCAGGGAGGTCGGTAACGGGACTTATCGGAACGTCTGGAAGGGCACACCACGCCTTTGGCCGTGGGCGTCGGACGGTCCCCCCTCGTCACGCCGATGGGGGTACGGGATGCCTTGCAACGGGCCATGGACCTCTCGGGCATCCCCACGGCTCCGCCGGCCGGGGTAGGCGTCGCGCCCAATGTGACGTCGTCGAGTGCGGACATGCCCAGCGTGGCGGCCATCCGGACCGCGGCCCGGGACTTGCCGTCGCCCACGTTTAGTCCCAGACAAATCGGCGTCATGGAACGGATTCTTCGAAACGAGGTACCCGAAGACGAAATCGATGCCCTGTTGAACTCGGTGGGGCTCGAGTTTAACAGTTTGACTGATTACATCGCCGAACGCCCCCCGTCGCCCGCACGCCCCCCGCCGCCCGCGCTCACGGCCCAACAAATCGACGTCATGGAACGGATTGCCCGAGGGAATTTTCGACCCGGGCAGATCGAGGAGCTGTTGAGGTCCGCGGGTCTCACCAAGGACCAATTGCGCGACTATGTCATCAACCGTCCCGCGACCCCCCGGACCCCTTCACCACCCCGGGCGCCGCGAGGGCGCGGCCGAGGTCGAGGTCGAGGTCGAGGCCGAGGCCGGGGACGCGGCGGGGTGCCACCCGGAGGAGGTGGCGGGGGCGACGACGATGGAGGCCCCCCCTGGGGTGGTGGTGGCGGCGGCGGTGGAGGAGGGGGCCGTCGTGGCCGTGGCCGTGGGCGTGGCCGCGGCACCCCCCTCGACGACGAGCGCGCATGAATCAAGACGAATTGCGACGACAGATGGATCTGTTGGCCGAAGATGCCCGTCAACGGTCCGTGGGGCGCCGCATTGCCGGCATCACGCATACCAATACCGTCACCACAGTCTACAAGGATGGAGGAGAACCCGAAGTCTATCGCACGTCCTCGCGTTTGTCCACCCCCAACACGGTATAAAAAAAGCACGGAGACGTCCTGGGACGACCAAACGTCCAGATGCCACGACGGAAACGACGCGCCCGTCGTCGACGATCGCAACGAGGCGGCGTGTCGCCGGGACTCATCACGGGGATTTTCAAGACGGCCCATAAGACCACCAAAGCCATTGGGGAGCGTCAACAAAAAACGCCGAAAAGATCAGTCAAAAACGAAGAGCCGAGGTGGCGAGTGGCAAGCGCAAAAAGTACGCGGGGGAATCGTTCAACTGCCCCATCATGTGACGTTATAAGAAGACCAGGCGACGCTGGGGGCGCTATCACACGGCATCATGGTTCGACGCCGACGACGACGCATCAGTTACCGACGCCGCCGACGCCACTACCAACGAGGGGGGATTTTACCCTTTCTCATTCCTCTAGGCCTCTTAGCCGCCAAAGCCGCGGCGGCAGGCGCCATTAGTGGCGGCGTGGGGTATGGCGTGAAGAAAGCCCTTCCTTCCGAGGAAGACGATGAGAGAACCTATAAAAACACCATCGGGGTCGGGTCCCGTTCCATTGACGACATGGTCCGACGCGGTCGGAGACGACGACGACGACGACGACAACGAGGGGGCATTTTACCCTTTCTCATTCCTCTGCTTGTCGCCGGCGGCAAGGCCATTGCGGCTGGGGCGGTGAGTGGCGCCGCGGGGTACGGGGTCAAGAAAGGCTTGGAGGCCGCCACGCGCAAGAAACGCGTGGGGAAAATCTCTTGGAAGCAGGCGCAGGCCAACCAGTGCCTGGTTCGTAACATGCGCAACCGAATGTTAAAGATGGGTGGGTTCAAGTAACCCTATAAAGACCCCCTGGACCGTCGACCGTAGGAGGACACCATGGTGCGACGCTTACAACGACAACTGCCGTTTTTACGGAGCGTGTTGCGCGAAGCCGACCAGCAGGTGAGACGGGAACGATTGCAGCACGCCAATGCCGATCAAGTCAATGCCATCAGTGAGTTGGTGATGAACACCTTGAAAGGGAATGTGACCGTCCCGCCTCGACTCTTGGATCAGTTGCGTCCGCACAAGCAGGCCTTGCGCGACATGGCGCGTCGCAAACATTCCATAAAACGGCGACGGCAAGTCATGATGGCTCAAACCGGGGCGGGCATGTGGCACGCCTTGGATCGCGTGTGTCGTCATTGCCTGTCAGGATGAGTCACGGACCGTACCAGAAAAAGTACCTGGTGTCCCCGGCGGACATGGAGCGGTTGGTGGAACAATACAAAGGCACGTTGATGGTGAATTCGCGGTTGACGCATGCCGCGCGGTTGGCGGCCAAACAACACGTCTTACTGGCCTCCCCCGAGATCCCGCCGGCCACCAAAAAGATCCGCGTCAAGGCCCTGGGACCCGCGGTACGTCGAGCCACCAGACGCGTGCGGACCATGTCGTTGCCGGGGGCCGGAGGCGCGGTAGCGGGGGCCGACGACGACGACGAGTTTGCTCAAGGACCCATGGAGACCTTCTTGAAAACGCTTATAAAAAGCAGCACTCCCCAACCCAAGGCCACACCCAAAGGCAGGCCGAAACTCCCGCCCAAGCCGAAACTCCCGCCCAAGCCGAAACTCCCGCCCAAGCCGAAACTCCCGCCCAAGACACCCGTCTCGTTGCCGTTACCGGCCGACGATTGGGAAGAGGAATTGGCCGTGCCCATTCCCAGCACGTCCAAGAGCAAGACGACACCGACCTTGAGCAAAGGCAAGTCGCCTCAGGCAGGACCCTCCAAAGGGCAGACGCCGCTCACCACCAAGAGACCACGCTTTCGCTTTAGTCAGGCGGCCAAAGAGGGCAAGAAACTGGCCAAGGAAGTACTGAAGTTGAAACGACAACCCGGCTGGAGCGAGTGGGGAGAAAAGGTGCAGCGGAAACTCGATGGCAAGGACTACTAGACGCCGCCGCCGCACGTCGCGCCGTGGTCGCCGGCGTCGCATGGTCGGTCGGGGCTTGAACGTGCAAAAATGGTTGGCCAAGACCGGCATCGAATTTCATTGGCCCGGGTACCAATACATGGGGCCTGGCACCCATTTGGAGAAACGCCTGAAGCGCGGGGATCCCGGCATCAACCGGTTGGACCGCATTGCCAAACAACACGACATTGATTATTCTCGCGCGCGCTCGCATCAGGACAAGTGGAAAGCCGACGACAAGATGATTCGCGCCATTCAAGCCCTCCCGGGAAAAAAGACCTGGACCGAAGCCTTCGTTCAAAAAATCATGCAAGCCAAACGCAAATTGAAACTGTAACGTGTTTATTGAGGCAAAGACTTACATGGTGGTTTATGTAAAGTAGAGTTCTAGCGACCGAAATAAAGGTGTTTTTTTTGTCAGTGTACGGTTTACATCTCAGTATTTTTTTTGTGTTCATGGCGTCCTACTTGAATATCGTCCCACTTCGTCACACTTAATATCGTCACACTTGTCCCCGATTTTCCCGTCCTGGGCTCGTTCAGAGCAACCCTCGTCACACTCACTCCAATCGACAGGTTCGCACCACTCTGGTGGCATCATCACATACATGACCTCGGTGGGGCCCAAACCCACGTCCTTCTTGGTGGGGCATTCCCGCAACAGTTTTTGGCATTCGTCACATCGACCGTAGACTTTAAAGACGGGTCGTCATCGGGCACGATATCCGCTTCAGCTAATAAGATCTTCAAGAAATCGAAGGCAGGGTGGATCTTCACGGCTGTCGGTAAAGGCAGCATCTCCTTGGTGAGACCACAACAAATCATCGCCCGTAATTCGATCGGTTCGGGGGGTGGTAGGGTCTGGGTCTTGGGGTCCCATTTCGTGAGGTACGTGAAGATGCCCAACAGTCTCTTGCTCACTCGATCGGAATTGCCCGTGGTCATACATCGGAGATGCGCGGGGAGTTCCTTGCTCATCAGGGTAAAACACCAGGAAACAGGGGACGGCAAACAATGGTGGGAAAACATGCGATACATCCACTCGCATTGTTCCTGGGATTCGCTCTCGATGCGGACTCCGTCTGTAAAAACAAAAAAACACAGTTCAGTCCGAGTCGGGCGTCACGGTTCGACCCACCCCATAATAATGGCAATCGCAGACCCACCCTTCGTTCTGGTAACACTCGGCATGCATCATGATGGGGCGAGGTCCTCCACGTTCTCGCTTGGTCAAAAACGAATGCACGTTGGTCGGTTCCAAAGGCACGCCCACCATGACAAAGACCGAGACGATTAACCAAAGACAATGACAAGGGGCTCGCGGCCAGGTGTGCGCGTGGCGTGAAGGGTAAGGGTGAACAACTCGTTCCAACGTATCTCTGGCGATGTTGGCGCCTTGGTGCACAGAACAATAACATCTCGCCTCGTTGTTTTCGATTTTCAAGCACGACGCCATGAGAAAGTTAGCCGGTGTCAGAACAGGAACCAAACATGAACAACCAAGTGACCCAATGAGACAGTGAGCCTTGGCAGTGAAAATGCAGCGGGCTTTCCCCGGCTCTCTATATACCCTCCTCGTGTCTAGGTCCCGGGCTCTCTCGACCCACCCTCAACAGAGGGGGGATGGGGGGGTATCCCCCCCTCTTTGAGGGCTTGGTTAGAGGGGGGTCCCCATCAATGAGACCCCTCTTCCCATACCATAAAAGGGCCTCTGTCCTCCAGTCGACTCCAAACGCAATCTTCATGAGTTCTTACTTGATATGGTGTGGCCTTTTACTGTGGAGTACTGTCTTTTGTGTGCGAGGGAACTGGTCCGAGCCATCATCCGTACCCCCTGTTGCCGCGTGCTGGTCCATAAAGCCTGTTTGTACGCCGCCTTGGCCATCAGTCCGTCCCGTCCGACCCCCACGTGCCCTCACTGTCGACAAGAGTTGGGTCTGGCCCGTTTTCGACGCTTGTGTTGGCGTTTGTCGGGTAAGTGGAGTCCATGGTTTGAATGTCCCCTCGCCCCTGTGTCCCCTTCACGCTCATTCTTACCATGGGGTTTACTTACAGAGCATGGATCCACCGCCGCCGCCACCACCACCGTCTTCCTCTGGTCCTCCCGACGACCACGACGATCGGGTAAGTGGAACCCATCGGTTGAATTCTCCCGCGCCCCTTGCCACCCTAACCTCCCGCGTCCCTAGCACCCCTGGCTCATTCTTCCTTTGTTCGTTCCACTTAGGGGCCACCACGACCACCACGACCACCACCATCGTCACCACACCGCGACGCCAGGCCATTGCAGGTAACCATTTTTTCATGTTTCACCCACGGGGGGAATCGACTGGGCCGTGATGTGAAACTGAGCCCACCCCGGTTTGGTCGAAGACAAACCGGGACAAGTCAGTCCCTCTCCGTTCTTTCTCGACTCAACGGGATGTCTTGCGTGATGGAGACCTTGTGCTCCAAAGGATCCGACACCTCGTTTTTTCTCTCCGTCTCGCTTTGCTGAATTTGGGTCGTCTTCCAGTAGGGCTGTGATACCTGGCAGCAGGTGGAGTCCACGTTGCTCCCTCCCTGTCTCTGTTTTTTTGGTATTTTTCTATTCTGGCCGGTTTTTTCTCATAGGAGGAGCAGGTTTTCGCTGTTGGACTTTCTTGGCTGTCCTCATCCACTATTGTCTTCGTGCTGGACAATAACTCTCTCCCTTCCGTTTTGCGCCACTTGGGAAAGGGGTGGGTCTCCTTTCTTGATCGTCTCCTAGCTTGGTGATCTGGAGGTTATCCTTTTGGCTACTCTCCCCTGGTTGGGTCGCTTGCCTTTGTCTTTGCTTTTTGTGTCGTTCTGCAGGTCTTCCCCACCGTATCCCGGAACTCTCTGGACGTGGCCCTCTGTGAAAATGAAGGTCCAACAGCTCGGACTCTGGCCTTTCTCGAAGTAGGGTGCATTCCTTGCCCAAAATCCAGTGACAGCAAGACCATCGGGACAGACCTGCTTTAGCCGACCTTGGACAAAGACGCAGCCTGTTGGTTCACGTGCTCCCTTGGTTGCCGAGGGGTGCATTTCCTGAGGCCGGGGAAGAACGAGTGTTGACAGACCCACCAGATCAAGCAGTGCTGACGCTGGGAAAAAGCCACCTGACAAGCATGGTTACTCCAGACATCCACGGGTGTGTCCGCTTGGATCTGGTAACAGGGCCACCTGAAAAGAAATACCATCCCTTGGGATCTGGTTCGAGTTGCTGTTGGATAGCTTGGAGTCATCCCTTGGGATCATTTTAACGATGCTGTTGGAGCGTAGTCAAATCCTTGCAGTTCTCCCTGTTGGACCACACACCCTGGTTATGTCCCCTTGTTGTATGCAGTTATTTTCGCCGAGCAGAAGTCGTCAAGCTGCGAGGCCTTGAAGGGCTGGAGTTGGCTTCCTTTCCATCCCTGTACCCATTGTGCCTAGAGAAGTGGTTTCGTCTGACAGACCTCGCGGATGGATCACCACCACGGACCCTCTCTGTCGTCGGCGATGACAACACAAGGGAACGCGTGTGTGAAACAAGTGGGAGTGGTATTGCAAAACAGTGACAGGTCCCCAACTCTACCTCACAGCCTGGCCAAGTGGACTGGACATTAACAGCCTTTCTCGGGTGTCGTTTGAAACCCCATCGCGGACTACCTTGGACTCTGTGATGCTGATGTCTGACTGTGTGGCTTCGTCGGTGCTTTCCTCACCAAGACACATCCTGTTGATTGGCTTCTTTGGTGACTTTTTTTGGGGGAGAAACCCAATTCTTCTAGGCCGTCTGTATCCATCCGTTTGAGATGTCCTCGAGCACGTGACGAAAGTTGCGCGAAACATCGGCTTCTTGTGGAGTACTTCTTGGATGGTTGCCTGGGCAAGTCGTCTGTTTGTGCGCTCTCGCAGATTTTTCATTGGCTTGTCCTTGCATTCCCTTGGAAGAAATGGAAGTGGAGGGTCACACCCACACAGAGACCACCTGACGAGTCGAACGCGTTGTGTTTGGGGGAACACTGTGGTCCCAGAACTCCCTTCTCCTCCACAACGAGCAAGACCTTTCCATAGCCATTCCATACAGACCCAAGCAAGTCCATTCCACCTTTCGAGGGGCGTCATCCGTTCCATCACCTTGGTTTTTTGGGTGGGACATCTGTTCAAGCCTTTCTTCATTATCGTTTGGATGTGTTGACTGCTTGTTCTGCCGACTCCCTGGTCCCAACCAGTCTTTCAGTCACTGACACAGGAGGCACCTGACGACGTTGTTTCACTGCCACAGGGTTCCTGATGCATTCCAATCGGTGTTGGATTCGTGGAAGTTCGAGGTCCATTGGACTGTCAGAGCTCCATTGGTATTTGTTCGATATCGGGCGTGTTTTCTTCTGGAAGGAGAGAGGTATTGGGAGATTTTCCTGGGCTTTGCAAGATCCTGCACGAAACCACCCCCCTTGTAGTGGTATGGAACCACATGGGAGGCCCGTCGTGCATACCGGTCTTTTCTTTTATGAAGGGTCCTGTATTGCATGTGGATGATGGAAGCTATTGGTCGACGATGGTATGTGATTCTTTCAATGTTGGTCTGCCGGGACCAGCTGCTGCGCCCCGAGGTTCAGGTCGTGGGTTGCTGTCAAGACCTCTGGTGAGCCCTCTCTGAGATGGACGATCTCCATTTTCTATCATCAGCAGCATTCTCTTTTTTGGCTTGGAGTTCACAAGTTGGAGTGCATGGATGAGTGGTTTGGACTTCCCCGTTCGCGGCATCTCTGTCTCTGAGACGCTCTGGCCATGACGCTGGTTTCGTCTGTGATCGATGGGGAACCCTCTGCTTCTTTGGCATCGTATGTGGACACTTTTTCTGTTGGGCTGCATGTCTCGGTCCACTCTTTGGCGGTGATATCAGGTTAGGTTCACTGGGACTTGGTCCCGAGCAAACTTGAGAGGCTGGAGAGCTTAACTCAGATCGGCTTGACGAGGTTTATCTAGCGCCTCGGCTGACACTCGTGTTCAAGGTGGGTTTCTCCTACTTTCAAGGTAGGTTTCTCCTAACTGACTTTTATCCCTGGGAATTGACTGGCATGAGCATCGGTGTGTATGCTGCTGCTGGGGTAGGTATGCTGCTGCTGGGTTTGGACAAAGTGGGTGTGTATTGTAGCTGGGAAATGATGGGTCCACCATCCCCTGCACTAGGACGTTCCTGGGGAAAGGTCCTTCTCTGCCACAAGGGTCTTGGTGGTGTGTTCTGCGTGTCAGGTCCTGGTGTTTGTCAACCGAAGGCTCTGGGCCGATCTACCAGCTGGAGTACCTTCTTTTGGCGCAATTGGCCTTCTCTCAGTCATTCCTGGTTGGACTCCCCAGTTGTATTGTTGTGCCAAGTCACTCTTCAGCCCTCCTTTCTTGTATTCTCTTCCCCCTCTTTTCCACGAGTGGTGCCCCACCTAGTCTGCGTCCTGTTTCCCCACCCCCATTCACCTTCCTCCATCTTGCTCCCCTCTCTCCCCCTTTTCGTTTTTTGTCCCTCACACCAGTGACTCTCCCTTCACTGTTTTTGTCCCTTCACCCCTTTTAGGCTTTCCTCTTAGGGTTACTTCCCACTTTTCTCCATCTGTCGTTCCATCCACTGATGCATTGTCTTTTTCTCGGGGGACTAACTTGTCTCGGTTTGTTTTTTCTCAAACCTTTCAGGGCACCTCCAGCGAGTCGACCCCGGACAGCGACGAATACAACAGTCGACGCCAATTGCAGTGCGACGAACGTCTACCGACCACCAGCAACAGCAGCGACGACGAAGCGTGTCTGCAAGCATTGCAAGCCGCCGAAGGACAATCCGGTGGCGGGCTCCGGTTCCAGCTCACCCCCCACACCGTCCGTCACCGCCCCTCGTTCGGCGTCACGTGGCAAACGTTCCGGGGACGCCTGCAAGGCCAACCGAGCTCGGGCGACGCCTCGGAGGAAGTGATTCGCGCCCTGGGCCAAGCCATCCGAGACCAATCGCGGCCATGGCACGACGACGATTATTTGCAGATCTACCTGGGATCCAACCGCTTGGCCAATAATTTTACCAGTGCCCGCATCCGGGTGAGAGATTGGCGCCACACGCAAGGGCCCGCGCGGCATCTGCTCGAACAGATGACGGCCCTCTTGAACTCCAACGAGGACTTTGCCGTGGACGATACCTTTGTGGTGAACTTGACCTATGTGCGCCCACCGCGCGGCACGGGCCGTCGTAAACTCGGGTCCGACGCCTTTGTCAATATGGTCAAGAGCAAAAACAGTTGTATCGAGATCACCAACAAGGACGATCTCTGCTGCGCCCGAGCCCTAGTGACGGCACGAGCTTACCGACACAAAGATGAAAGTAATCTTCACCTGAGCGAATACAATGTCATCCGGCAAGGGCGCGATGTCCAAAAGACCAAAGCCCGCGAATTTCATCGATTGGCCAAAGTACCCGAAGGGGCTTGCGGGTTGCCCGAAATACGCGAGTTCGAAAAAGTGTTGCACGAGTACCAAATCATCGTGGTCTCGGCCGATCACGGGAATGCCATCGTGCATTGTGGCCCGACCGCCCTGCACCAATTGATTCTCTTAGCCCACCAGGGCCATTACGACGTCATCACCAAATTGAACGCCTACTTTGGCGTGAACTATTTTTGCTTACGGTGCCGCAAAGGGTACAAGACCAAGGACTTTCGTCATCATCGGTGTCCCGGTTTCAAGTGTTATTGTTGCCAACAAACGGACTGCTCGGACTTTGCCACCCACCCTGCCCGAGACGCCGCCACCGAACTGTGCCCCCATTGCCATCGCCGTTTCTTTGGCCCTCGGTGCCTTGAACTGCACACCATCCGTTCTCCCAGCGGCGCGAGGGTTCACCCCCTGACCTTCGACAACGTGTGTGCCCAACTACGGTGTTGCGGGCACTGCGGACGCACCTTCCAGAGCTACCAGGCCTTTCTCAGCCACCTCTGCGGCTATCAACCGTGCTACAGTTGCGGGCTCACGGTGGACGTGTGAGACCACAAATGTTTCATCCAGGCCATCCCCTTACGTCGAGGCCCCAAACGCAAACACGCCACCACCAGTTCCGGCCAACCGGGACCCGTGCCCGAGGAACAGGCCGTCGTCAAAATCTTTTTCGATTGCGAGTGCATGCAGGAAGGCGGGGAGGCACATCGCGTGAACCTGGTGTGCGCCGAGACCAGTCTGGATGATCAACGCTACCAGTTTCCGTCCATGCAAGAGTTCATGGCCTGGGTGTGGAACCTGAGAGTGACGGACCCCTCGCGCCGCCCGTTCGTGGTGATCGCCCATAATTTCCAAGGGTACGACGGCTACCTGTTGCTCGAGGAACTGTATCGACAAGCGGTGGTGCCTTCGCAGATCGTCAACGGGGCCAAACTCCTGAGCGTCGCCATTCCCGGGGGCATCAAATTCATCGACAGTCTGAACTTTTTTCCCATGGCCCTAGCCTCGTTTTCCCAGACCTTCGGCTTGCGGGAAGAAGCCAAGGGGTTCTTTCCCCACTTCTTTAACATCCCCACCTTGCAGCAATACGTGGGGGCCATGCCGGCCCGACAGTATTACGATCCCGACGGCATGAAACCGGCCCGTCGCGCTGAGTTCGAACGATGGTACGCGGAGCAAGTGGCGTCCCATCGCGTGTTCAACCTGCAAGCCGAACTGTTGAAATACTGCCAGTCCGACGTCCGGATCCTGAAACAGGCGTGTACCCTCTTCGAGCGCGAATTCAGGGGTATTTGCGGGTTCGACCCCTTCGAACAATGCATCACCATCGCCTCGGCGTGCAACGTGGCCTACCGTCGGCATTGGATGCGGCCCCGAACCCTGGCCGTCGAACCCCTGCACGGCTGGCATCCGCAGATCCGTCAATCGAGAGCCGCCTTGGAATGGTTGTACCACCTAGAACGCATCCTGCCCCCACCCACGGACGGGGAACCGCGCCTACGCCACAGTCGTAACGGAGGCGAAGTGCTGTTCCGGATCGGCGAGCATCGCTACCACGCGGACGGCTACGACCCGCGCACCGGGTTCGTGTACGAATTCTACGGCTGTTTCTACCACGGGTGCCCCGAATGTTTTCCCCAGCGACACCAGCGGCACGCCAAACTCGACGGGGCCACGCCCCACGAACTGTACGCGCGCACGGTCCAACGGGCCGAACGCATTCGTCAAGGCGGTCACGTGATGGTCGAAAAGTGGGAGTGCGAGTGGGACGCCCAAAAGAGGGAGGATCCCGAGTTGCGCCTATGGGCCGAGACCCTGGATCTGGTGACGCCCCTGGATCCCTGCGACGCTCTTTTCGGTGGACGGACCGAAGCCGTGCGAGCCCACTGTCAGGCCCAGCCGGACCAACACATCTTCTACGACGATTTCACGTCGCTGTACCCGTGGGTCAATAAGAATTGCAAGTACCCCGTGGGGCATCCCGTCATTCACACGCAGTTCACCTGCCAGACCCCCGAAGACTGGGACCGACTGGTACGCCATCAATCGTACGGGTTGGTCCAATGCCGCGTCCTGCCGCCTCACTACCTGTTTCATCCCGTGCTGCCCGTCCGCGTGGCCGGCAAGTTGTTGTTTCCATTATGCGTCCGATGCGCCCGAGACCAAGTGCCTCTGCCCTGGACGGAACGCACCCACATCTGCGACCACACCCCTCGAGAACGAGCCTTCGTGGGGACGTGGTGCACGCCCGAATTGGTGCTGGCCCTGGACCAAGGGTACGTGATCCTGCACATCTACGAACTGTGGAACTTTCGTACGACCTCCACCACCCTGTTCAGGGATTACATCAATACCTGGATCAAGGTGAAACAGGAAGCCGACGGCTGGCCCTCGCCCGAGGTGGCCAAAGATCCCGCCTTGCAGATCGAGTACCTGGAAGAGTTTCGGCGCGTGGAAGGGGTGATCCTCGACCCGGCCAAGATCGAACGCAACGAGGGTCGACGCACTTTGGGCAAATTGATGGCCAACAGTTTCTGGGGTAAATTCGGTCAACGCACCAACAAGACCCAGGTGACCACCTGCAAGGACCCCGAGACCTTCTTCGATCTCTTTCTCGACGGCGAACGCGACATCCATCGCATCCTGCCGGCCGGCGAACAGATGATCGACGTGTACCACTCGTTCAAAGAAGACGTGGGCGAACTGGGTACCAACACCAACATCTTCGTGGCCGCCTTCACCACGGCCCACGCGCGCGTCAAATTGTATCACGACGGACTGCTCCCCCTGCACACCCGCGTGCTGTACATGGACACGGATTCCGTGGTGTACCTGGCCACCCAAGGCGAGACCCACCTGCCGCGAGGACGTTTCCTGGGGCAATTCAAGGACGAACTGAAAGGCGACGTCATCGACGAATTCGTGGCCGGCGGACCCAAAAATTACGCCTACCGCACCCGTTCGGGACAAGAATGTTGCAAGGTGCGCGGCTTCACCCTGGACGCCCGGGGACAAGCCGTCCTGAACTTCGAGAGCGTCCGAAACCTGGTGCAGAAAGACATCGACGAGCCTCTCGATCGTCCCAGAATGCTGTCCGTCGACAACCCCCATCACATCGTACGGAACGTCACCGACAAGACGCTCCATTCCGTGCGGCAACTCAAGACCTACTGCATGGTCCAAGACAAACGGGTGTTGGATGCCACGACCGGCATGACGTACCCCTACGGTTATCGGCCCAGTCAGGACATCGTGGACGACATGGTGTTGTCGGTGCTGTTCTCGGACATAGACTCTCCCTTAGAAGACTATGAGGAGGACTTGCCTTTTGTTCCAGAAACGTACCAATGTTGAAAACAAATGATAGGGACGCCCCACACCACTAAGGTCGGGCACACGTTCCCGCTTGTAACACGTTAGGGTTCAAGTGTAATAAACCCGAGTTTGAAACCTGTGCAAAAAAAATGTGTTTATTTTTTTTTCCTTTTTTGAATTCCCTAGGGAATACCCACGTGACCACCGGGGAGAGAAGACTGTCCGGGGGGACCTCGACCTTGCCCCAGCCTAGGGTTAGGGTCAGGGCCCAGGGAAAGCGCCGTTTACCCCCCCAAAAACCCAAGTTTACCTACTGCGCATGCACCCTCGCGAATTGAAGTGTTCCCACATGGACGAGAATTCAAGTTCGTCTACCAATATAAGAGCCCCTTAGGGTTAGAGTTAGGGTAACAGGGGCTCTAGGGTTAGGGTTACAGGGGCCACACAATAACGTGACACACTTTTACAACACGTCATCACCCCTATGACGTCATGACCACACCCCTATGATGTCATGACCCCTGTGACGTCATCACCCCTATGACGTCATTTCATGAAAATTTGATTGACAGGTCACATGACCTTCTGCTGCACGCTGATTGGTCCATTTGCACCACGTGACCTATATCCGGCTTTCTGATTGGTCTGTACCAGGGTGGCCCCCATTACTACTTACTTGTGAATGACAACACAGCCTGATAGGCGTATCAAACAAATGTGTCTCCCAGCATATATCAAACATTACGGACAAACAAAACGAACTTTGAAAAACTGTTAGGCTAACAATTTATAACCAGACAATTGCAATCCGTTTCAATCTTCTTCAAGTTTGTCGATCCATGCCTCCTAAAGCATTTGCTGTGATATTTTATACCTTCTTTAATATTTAACGGTTAGGGACCGGTCATTTATTAGAGGAGGGGGGGGGGGGGGTTAACCTGGTGCATTTTTAATTTTCAATATACATAATTTACATAAGATGACCCTCAACCACAGAAACAGTTTTAATCAACTTAAATAAAACTCACCGAACTATTTAACGCAAATAGCTAGTAGCTCTCCTCCCAGATCTGGTGGTTGTCACTGTGATCTGAATATCATCCCCTTCCTCATCATCATTCTCTGAACTCGAGCCAATCTCGTCAAGGACATAGTCTGTTTGAATGCTTTCATCATCATCAGATAAGTATTCCTCTTCATTTTCACTACTGCAGAGTGGACTTCCCTCTTCTTGTGTAAAACCCTGTATCTGTTGTTGAGTAATGCGCCTTTGCACCTCCATTAGCTTTGCAGTGCTTGTTTGATGCAGTGTGAGTCCCGTGATGCTTCAAGTATTTATCGATAACTGCTATTGTCTGCTTACTAAGGGAGCCATCTTTAAACATGGCATTCCACTGGTATGTCTTGCTTGCCTCAGCTGACTTTTTAGTGAAAGTACAAGAGAAAGTTGAGAAGGAAGAGCAAGATATCAAAGATCACCTGAACAGCCTCTATTCTAAGTATGGCAAACTTAAAGATATGGGAAGGGGAGCCAAAGAGATTTTGACGAGGAAAAGATCACAGTGCTAACAATGCTCAGGAAAAAAACCATCCAAAACATTCAACATCTACATGATGCAGAGAACAAATGTAAGGATATGTTTCGTGGACACATTCTGAAGTTTAAATCAAAAAAGCGTTAAAAAAAAGAAAATAAGAGAAAGGCACAGAAGAGAAAAGCTAGACGAGAAGAAGAGAATTTTGGTTTAATCTCCAAACTACTGTCTGATGGTGAGATTCCATTTAAGGAAGTCAATGTGGCTGCTCTGATATCCTTAAAAGGGACACAAGTTTACTGGCTAAAGCAGATGATGGAAAGAGGGCTTATAAGTGAGTAAGCTTGTACACTAGTTAAAAAGTACTTGCCATCTATCAGCTCTTCAAACAGTGAATCAGAGGACAGTGATATTGAGTAATACTGAGTAATACATGAAGTTTGTTTTTCCAAAGTGAAAGGACTTCTATACACCATGTTATGTTGGTTTGTCATGCCATCATTTCGATAATAAATAATATTTGACTTGTTCTTGATTCCTTCAGTGTTGTTTCTTTTTTGTGGAACGGAGATTGGAATGCACAAAAATACATGGCCCCTCAGAAATGGTTGCACAATTTTATGCAGCCCCCCATTTCAGGTACACAAAGAGGTATGACCCCCACCCCAATTGCACCAGCCCACCCCCCCTCTAATAAATGACCGGTCCCTTATGTTTGTTTCATTCAATTTGGTGTATTTTTTACTGTTACCTGGACACAGCTATTTTTTTAAGAAAAAAGTATTTTGCAATTAACTCCTGGTTAAACCTTTCTTGAGTCAAAATTAAACCTCCTGCTTTTTGGGAAGATTAATGGAGCCTAGCAACACTGTCCCTAGCACTGAATTAACACTAAACCTAACAAACAAGTAAAAACAACAGCTAATTGACAAAGGACGATGACAGACTCCATTTGAAGTCTGCAGGAAATTATAATATATGATGCTATAGCAGAGAAAACGTTTTTGACTGTTCTGTCGGAGCAATTGAACTCACTGAAACTGAGTGAAGTCAATTAACCTTCACCTTACAGACATCTCGTCCGACAAACAATATTATAAAATAGAAGTTTGAGCGAAATCCAGGGCTGATGACTTTCAGAAAGCGCATACCCATCTCCCCCCTCCCCGAAAAACCTCATAAACAAGTTTGGACGCATGTATCCAGAATTTTTTCCCGAGTTTCAACATTGTATAGGTGAGGGGAGGGGACGGGAGTACTGAGAAGGTTACATTATTTTTTAAGAGCACGAATATTGTATCACTGTCCCACTGACTTTTCTCCAGGATTATGCAGTCCAACCTCTCGTTAGCGACAACCCAAAATGCG
Source organism: Porites lobata (assembly GCA_942486035.1). Taxonomy (NCBI): domain Eukaryota; kingdom Metazoa; phylum Cnidaria; class Anthozoa; order Scleractinia; family Poritidae; genus Porites; species Porites lobata. The sequence goes on along the minus strand of CALNXK010000248.1, from coordinate 196,005 downwards.
AAGACTAAGGGGTTGCTCGGGAGGTGGTCGCTTGCAAGAATAGAACCACAGGCCGGGCATCTTGCAAGAAGATAATCAAGAGGTCCCGAGGGGCACATCTACTTTATGGACGATAATTCACAGTCGCATACAATTTCTGAGCTTTGCCATTTGTAGGTCCATGTTGTTACTAAAAGTGGTTCTTCGTATATTCTTGGTAGCACAATGCACACAGCGAACATATATAGAGATCAGAGAATGCGTCAGGCCGTCCCTTATAAGAGGTTAAAAACAATGAAACCTCATTGAACTTTCAGGTCCAAAAAGTGGTCACGGTCGCTTACAAGAGGTGATCGTTTATTACAGGTTGCAGTTGTAAGGCTTTGAATGGGAAAGTTTTGGTGTTTTGGAAAATTGGTCGCTTATGGAAGGTGGTGGCTTACGATAGGTGGTCGCGCATAGAGATTCGACTGTAGAAGCGCACACATGTTTTGGGTCCTGAAAGGTATCACATCATCACTCAATTAACAGCCACTGTTTTCATTGTGCTTAACATGTCTCAACTATTTTCAGTTTCAGCACTGGTCATCTGGAACTCGCTTTCTCTGGTACGTACTCATGGTTGCCCTTGATGACGCAGAAGAAACGTTACGATCAACGAGGACAAAGGCCAATTCTCAGCGTTTAACACGGCTTCTGATGAGCGGCGGTGCAGTGCTTTTAAGAGAGATATTCGACTCTTATCACAGTCCTGCCAGCCTTCCCACAATTCTCAGTAAGCCTTCAGTAGAAAGGCAGCTCAAAACAGCAAGGCTTACCGGTCCCGACTGGAAATGTTTGTGTCCTTCCCCAGGGGTATACGGAAAGTCGAGTGATTTTGACATTAGTTTAACCTTCAGATTGTTACGAACAATATGCCCACTTACTCCTCCCCTCACAGGATGGGACAGCCTGCCAAACGACTAAGACCACAGTCTTGAAGCAGACCTGGCACGAATAAAATTTTATCGCAATGAAGTTTATGGTCACGCCAAAATTTGGAAATTCCTGATGATCACTTTGATGACCTATGGAGGCAAATCAGTGAATCGCTGTTGAGGATTGCAGCAAACCTTAGCCCTCAAAAACAAAGCAACTGGAAAGATGCTATTGACAAATTTCTCCTTGAGCCCTTAACGCCAGAGGAAAAGAGATACGCCAAAGAGTTAGAGTTATGGTACGAAAAAGACTTGGACTTGAAGAAAGCGCTAAAAGACCTAAAAGAACTTATCCTCGAGGAATTCAGAGAAATGAAAGAAAAAGAAGCCTTAAGGGGTCAGCCAGTAGGTCAGTATTACCGGCTGCTTGTGGGTAGGTTATACGTTAAGTATTAAATGATAATTTCTATTAATTTTTACCATTCAGTCCTAACTCCTAAAACTAGCGAAATAGCATTTCACAAGATAAGAAGGGTTTTCTTGCGCAGCTGAAAGAGCTTATAGAATAGAACTTTAATAGAATCATCCTCAAAAGGCTTTTCAGACACTATTTACAATGACATGAATAAATTAAATACTAAACCACTTACGGTATAAATAATAAATATAAGAAAATAAGAATTCGTAAAAACAAAACACCTATGAAAAGACTTGCTCTAAAAGTTGCCCTGTTATAGCTTGCTTGAAAGACTGGAAGGAAACGCATTGCTATATGTTGTTATCTAAATTGTTCCAAATACAACTTCCTCTATATGCGAATGTGCGTTGGACAGAAGCAGTTCTATACAATGGTATATGTAATAAATCATGCTTGCGGGTGTGGAGAGCATGGATGCTGGAGCTTTTAGTAAATTTATCTACCAGATGTTTAGGTGCGAGGCCCTTTAAATATTTGTAAGTTAACACAGAGTCCCTATAGTACAATAATTGTTTGACAGGGAGCCAGTTAAGTTGGCGGAGTAAATGGGTCACGTGGTCAAATTTTCTAGAATTCGTTACAATTTTGCTTGCAAAGTTCTGGAATTGACCGTAATTTGTTTATGTTCTGAGTTGAATTATTGCACCAGACGGTTGAACAATAAAGCATTTTGCTAAAAACTAATGATGTAATTAACAACTTAAGAGTCTCTTTGTTAAAGCTTTCTTTAACTCTATTTATTTGATATAGCTTACAAAAACAGGAAGAGACTGTTTTTGAAATATGATGGTCGCTTGCGTATAGACAGTCTTGTCGGAGGGCGGCGAAGATTATCTCGGCAGGGTGGGTTATAAACATATATTTAAGCGTTTAGCTCGTCCCGGTCTCGGTGATTGCTGACACAAAATGCCTTCAGTTACTGATATGCAGAGAAGGCGCGCCTGCGTAACGAAACATTCTAAAGATGAACTGGTATCATTTCAATATTTAAAGTTTTTCCCAGATGTGCAAGTATCGAATTTTCCTTATTGAATAATGATCAACTGTTGTATTTTTCCAACAGCAACACTACGGCTTATGAACAATATCGCTCAGTTTGGATTTGTGGTCACGCCCGGTGAAATGGAAGAAAACCAGCGCGAAATTCATGCAGAGCTAGACATGTGGAACGTTATCATGGCTTTCAAAGACTCTTTCAGATTACTTTTTCGATATTTAAAAAATAGTCTGAATGCCCTTGTTGAAGACATCGAACTGGGAAGTCTATTGTTAACTGTTAAATGTAGTTCCCTGCAGATCCTTGAAGGATTGTGGAAAGTTTACAAAAGCGGTTACCTTAATCAAGTGGTTCCAACCTCGTTCATGAGAGACCCTGGGAACGAGGTTGGACGGGAAGATGAGAGACCCTGGAAACGAGGTTGAAGTGGTTCAAGAAACTCTGGTGACACATGAGGTCTCAGAAATCCTTGGTATTGATGAAGTAAAACTGATCGTGTCTATTTCTGAGCAGGAATATGAGAGGGGAAAACAAATTTTTGCGGATAATTCAGGTGAGCGTGCTGCTCTTCTGTATCTCCTTTGATTACTGGGCTTTGCAACAGTTGCAAATCAGCGATCGAGATATTGCGCAAAAGTTGGCACGAGAGCACTCGTCCCCAGACCCTGAGATAAGGGGGATACCCGGTCTCAAAAAATTTTTTTTTTCGGCCATCGGGCTTCAGTTTGGTTTAAAAATAAGGGGGGGGGGGTGGTGGCCGTTCCCTGGCCCCTCCGCTAGATCTGCCTCTGTGTTTTTCGTTGAAAATCGATTTTCATTTTTTCTGGTCCTGTTCAGGTCAGTTCCGGTCGGTTCCTGAAATACTATTCTTCGTTTTCACGGTTTACTGATTTAAATCCTTCGGAGAGTAGGAAAAATTCTTCCTCGTTAATTGGGTTATTCTCAACGCTAAAAGAAGCAACTATCGTATTTCTTTAAGCGAAGCCATTCAGTGCAGTCCACCTACTTCGGCGAGGAGCCGAGACGGGAGCTTGCTTAAAGGTGGACGACGTTCTCGACCCAGACCTCATTCGTCTTCTCTCATCGTCGTCCTCAAATTCGTCCTGGCTGCTTAAGGTCCCTAATAATAACGAGAAACAACTAACCTGTTGATCTGTTATAGATCGTTTTCACGTCACGCAACAAAAAAAATAAAATGGAAACCGTCCAGTAGAAGAAACCAAGAAAATGAAATGTCTCAGGTCTTTGTGGCCCATAGTTTCTGAGTTATTTGCCGAAACGTTTCACGCACCTTTGTAGAGCTTTGTATGGAGACGTCATATTGGTGTACTGTTTTGGTCCACCAATATGGCCCTTGAAAATCAACAAAAACATCTGGAGTGCACTTTTTCTATAAAAGCTCTTTCTTTTCACTCGAGAACTAGCGTACGTGCGTATAAACATATCTTCTAATACTTGAAATGGTTATACTGCTGAAAATCAAGAGGAGAGACTTTTTCAACGAGACAGCATTCCTATTTTTGTGTCACGCACGGTGAAAACTCGGAAGTTCAGATTGCTGTATTTTCAAAATGAAACATGCTACGGGACTGGGAACTTGTACAAAAATTTATTTTTTGTTTATCTTCAGTCTAGTGTAAATAAGAATTCGTAAGACCTCGCTATTTTGACATTACAATTTGTTGACGTCACTGTGAAAACCATCTATAGCTTGTATGTGTCACAAGGGTTTGATAGTGGATCTTTTGTAATTTCCCTGCTAGTTGGTGAAACAGCAGCTGGTGATGAGAAACTATTGAAAGATTTGCCCTCTGAAGGTTACCAGAAACTAGTAGAACTCTTACAACCATTATCAGCCACTGGAAGAGACTACAGGTCATTAGCAGACAGAATGGGATACTCAAATCAGTACATTCAGTGGCTTGGAAGTACAGATAATCCTGTTATGAACTTATTAAGAAAATTCCGGGAAAATGACAGGAAAATTTCAGAGCTGACATCTTTGCTAAAAGAGATAGAACGGTTTGATGTACTAGAGGAACTTCAGCCATATATAGGTCAGTGAAATGCAGCCTAAAAACTTGGGCTTATTGTTTGTTTAACTTGAGGTCTCCCGGTTAATACGGACACCAAGAGGTCATGCCATAGTGTCCGTATTCCGATCAGTAGCTGCCTGTATTGTTAGATAGTAGGCTATTTCTGAATTACTTTCAGTCTCTTTTGCTTATACTTTCATACGTTCATTCATGAACAAATTTACCTCATTTTCATAGGAATGGGCGTGCACAAGGTAGCGTTTCCATGGGAATGACCGGGCTTAAAAATGGGCTTCGTTTTTATGTTCTGGCACAAATTTCTCTCTCGCGCATACAGTGCACCAGATGTCCGAAGGTAAGGCAAAGAAAAGTGAATCTATAGTACGACGATCGACTTAACTGTGCGCAGCGTTTCCCGTTTTTATTAATGTACAACAATATATCCAATTTCGCACAAAAAGATAAAAGGCAAAATTTAGGATTAAAACATATGATTGTTGATACGGGTACACTGAAGCGTTCAAAATAGCTCATGCACGTTAAACGTGCCTATGTTGGCTGTCGATCGTCGGTGCTTTAAGGGGGAGGATTGTCACAAGTTTCCCGAGCCATGTCGCCTTACAATTCCACCTCTTGGAAGCCCTCATGATCATTATAATCTGATTGCTTTATTTTACTTTTTTAAATTTGTTGTTCCGTTAGATGCAACTTGTACTCAGGCCCACACAGGGCAAAACAAAGATTGTTTTATTTATTTAGCACTTAACATGAACCTTTCCCTTATTTGCTATTGATTATTTTGTCATTTTTGAAAGTACCCCGGATGCCAAAGGTTTTTCTCTAAAACATGTGAATTAAGCAATAGAAAACGTTTTTTTTTTTATTTTCCGTGTTTTGGATAACCTTATACAAACACTCGAGGGGTTGAGAGAATTCGAGACAGTTATGCAAACCCCAGAGGAAGGAATAATACAATTAAGGTACCCTATCTAAGGACCACACCAGGGACACAGAAACAAAAGGGTCAAAAAAGATACCCTATTTAAGGACCGAGAACCTCAAAAACTATACCCTATTCCGCGGCACGTACCTATATAGCCCATATATGGGAGTACGTCCCCCCCCTCCCCCCAGGCGTCGATGACTCGAACCATGTTATAAGCTTGTGACAAGTCAGGATAAAAAACCCCGTGTACTGAAGTCCGAGACATTGAAACAACCGTGTCAATTCTTTTTCTTTACTTTTTTGTCTCTTCAGTTCAAATTCAGGATCCATTCCCGTATACTTTGTAGCTTAATGCTATTCCCTCCCCATCCATTTGCTTATTTCCTTGTTTCCGGTTATTTGCTACGAACTACCAATAACTCGAACTCCCGCTAACTCGAACTTTTTTCGATTTCCCCAGAAGGTTCGAGTTATCGGGTGTCGGCTGTATCTTGACATCACAACCATGTTTACTTACAGACTTGTTTTTTACCTTTCTTTTTTAGAAAAGAGGGAGGATATAACAACCAGTAAGTGTTCGTTATAAGTCAAATAAGTTGTGTTAGTTTTAGTTCATTTACATACAATTTTACTATACTTCTTCAATATTTTCTAAAGTACATGATTGTCTGGAAAATCGACTTGATCATGATATAAGGGTCCAATCAGGGTTGACAGTGCCTATTTTGAAAATTGTAGATTCTTGCATATAATGCAGGTTTTGTAATCAAACAGGTAAACCCTGGTTAGTTATCCCTGTTCTGGTCTCCCAACGGTCTCAACAAATGCGTTTCAAATGTTCCCGGTCAAGCTGGTTGGCAAATCGACAATGGCTATATTTACAGGCCAACCATGGCACGTTCTCAAATCACAGTACACAGGTGAAGGCCCAGAACAAGGATTTGGCACTTTTTCCCAGATAGACTTAACCGGACTTCTAGTTCCTTTTGTGGAGCAAACTGGTTAAAATACACATTATTCCAAAATAGCAGCAATGCCAGTTTTATTTATATGTCAATTAGCTAGCTAGGCCTCTTTGCCTTGGGAGCCAATTATCACAACAATAGCAAAAGATTCAAAACAACTTCTCGCCTTTTTGCAGTTATGTGTATATGTTTTGGTTCAATTTTATCTTTGGTTTAAATTTTATATTATTTTGTTCCAAATTCATTCTGTTATCATATATTAACTTTGCCCAAAAACAATTAAGAAAACAAAATCTAAACTGAGGATAAATGAAATTGAACCACAACATATACATGTAGATATCTTTGAGAGCATTTTAACCGAAAATATGAGAAAAATGTTTCATCTGAAAAGAGGTAGAAAGCAACTAAAATTTGATTAACTGTTGACTAGACCTTCGGTCCATACTTGATCAGCGTCATAGTCACATTTTACCTATTACGCGAATATTTTCAATCATGGAACAAATTATACGATGGTTATCACACTGTTTTCCCGGGAGGTATTTTCTGGCTAAACTTAGTGATATTGTGTATATTTTCTTGCTTTACTTGGCACATTGTACATATAATCTGTTTTTATGTGTTTTATATTGCAGTTCACGATTGGTATCATGCATTTGTGTTTCATGCCAAGAAGGACCGTGCTTTTGTTGAAAAACTTGTCAAAAAAATGGAGAACTCACCTTATAAATTAAGGCTTTGTTTTAGTGAGCGTGACTTCCTTGGTGGTGGTTATCACCTTGAAACTACTGCAGTAGCCATCGAGAAACGATGCAAAAAGTTTATAGCTGTGCTGTCAAGCAATTTTGATGACAGTGAAGGAGGAACGTTTGAATCCCACATTGCTATGAGCCTGTCTGCAAGTTAATAACACTTTTTTTGTTGTTTTTATCTTAAAGCAACTCTCCTGACATTAACCCTTCAAGCCCCAATATCAGGCCACACATACAAATTCCTCAAACTGATCTCCATACACTCTCTTAAAGAACTAGTTGAGAGAATTTAATAAAAGATCAAAGCATTTCCCTTTGGTGATCATGTTATTAATTCTCATAATAACCTTTTCTCCTTATGGTGAATTGATTTTGTTAGGAGAAAATTGATTTTGGTCTCTCTTGCTCTGAATTATTGGAGAAATTTAAAGGCACATGCAGTACAAGTTTTATTGTATTCCACTCTTTTTACATGAGAAGTCTTTTATTAAGAATATAGAGACTATAGAGGCTGAAATTGGCGAAATTTTAAGAATGTGTTAAGAATATTCTCAAGGCTGAGATTTTATTAGAAACATTTTTTGCATAAAATGCATTAAAAATTGCAACGTTTTAAATGAACTTTATTCAACAGAGAGTAGTTTCTTTCCATTTCCTGCTAAACTGTGCTTGTAAGACGATAAAAACTATTACGGCGTACTATTAAGTACGCGTGTTATTTAACCTGATACACACACAAGCCATAAATACAAACTAATGTACAGTACGCTGTAATCTAAGAGTGTACACATTCAAGGATATTTTTAACCTAACTTTGGCAGAATAATAGGAATATCCAACATGAGCGTGAAAAACACGTTCTTATGTATTTAAAACAGATTATATATAATAGATTCTTCGAAATGAGCAGCATTGATGCCAAATGGCCTAAAACGTTGTTTGCCACTTTAAAATGGCACATTTTGAATGTGTAGAATTCTTTGGAAACAGTAGATTCTGTGAAATGAGCAGCATTGATGCCAAATGACTTAGAACTTCGTTTGCTACTTCAAGGTGGCACATTTTGAAAGAAGGCAGAATTCTTTGGACACACCTAGCCGATTTTATGAAAACCAACAGAAAAGGCATCAAAAGGCAAGTTTCTTGGGCCCGATAAGCTCCAAAATCACACTAACGAAGGAAAAGGAAAGGAGAAAAAGAAAGAGCGAGGAGGAAGAAAGGAGAAGAAGAGAAAAGAGCAATGGTTGCACTCTCACTTTTTATAGTGGCTACTTTTGGCCGAAAAAAAACTTATTGGACAGAAAAGGTCCTTTTGGCGGCGGTAACGTTTTCAAAAAATACGGCTAGATGCATACCTACATTGTATATAGCAAGAGCAATATTAGCAAAAAAATCAACTCTTTCTAGTATTTGCCAATTTGAAACAATAAAAAATCATTTAAAGGCCGATTAAAAGCCTCTATCTGACGCCGGGCAGTAAGTTAGTGGTCCGTAGTAGCATTTCACGGAGTCCAAATTTCAGATTCAGTAATCTTACTCCGTGTGTTTCTAGGACCGATAAATGACAGATTTTCACGTGGAACAGACATGCAACAAACATTGAAACATAGACAAATTATAACCTTCTGATCTGCAAAAACCGGCCTTTGATTCAAAGCCAAGTGCCTGCTAAAACTAGACCTAGATCCAATTTTCCTGAGTCGAGAAGTGTTTTTCTATGGCACGGCACCTAACCGTCGAAGCGTTTTTAATGCCCAGTACAGAATATTTCAGTGCAACACCACATACCTAAGTTCTGCCTGTCAACATTAACCGGAAATCACACAATCATTCACTTTCCGACACTGATAACACTATCCACAACCACGCATAATCTTTTCACGTTGAGCGCAAGCGAAATATTAATAACTCGGAAAACTCAGTCTATCGGTAGATCAACACCTCTACACATTTCTCTTACACTTGTCTTATTCAAGTTCCCGGATGTATAGTCACACGCCCGGCAGACCAACATAGACCCTGTTTTTACACCAGAAAAAGTCTTCGCCCGGGTCAAAGTTCACCAGCAATTTTGCTCTCGCCTAATAGATTTGACTACAAGAACCCTGTTTCCGAGGCCAAAGACTCAGAGGTCACCCAAGAAAGGCGTACAATGTCGTACCTTTCTGTCTCAGCCCGGATGAGGATGATTGTTCCGTTTAGCCAAATGAAACGAGACTACAATATGATATTGGACGATGCAGACTCTGCGAATCGTACTCTGTCCCTTCTCAGAGCTATATATGACGCTCTCCGGGAAACTTTTCTTAAAGTGACCAATAACGAAATATAAACTGCTAAACGGTACCGAAACCAGCTTTAGGCGCCCACCGATTTCAAATAACAGTCACTTGTGTTAGACAGAGAATTCTGGGTAGGAAATATACAACACCCTCTGAGAAGGGAGGGGGAGCTAAAACGCGAATTCGCGAAATGCTGTCTACAGCCTCTTCTTCACAAATCCCAAATCACGAAACAACGAAAAAAAGATGCGACATAAGCAAACAACACAGTAAACAAGCTAAGGAAAGGGAAGTTGTGAGAAAATACAAAATGTTTGCTAACTCGGTTTATTCCTTATAGTACTTTGCTCCTCCTTTAAATATTGAGTAGCGCTTATGTAAGAAAAATACACTTACACAGAAACACTAACTGGTTACTGCCCCTTACTTTACAGGTGAAAAAAGAGAACGCTACATCCCTATTCTCATTGAAGACAGCTACAGACACAGGATACCGAAGACAATAAAACATCTCTATCATCTTGATTATACCAGGGTAGACGAGTCAATCTTTTGGAAAAGATTAGCAGACTGTCTGACTACATAGCATGAAAGTTGGCAGAAAGGGGGTTGATTTTTGTGAATTTCGGAAGGAATGCAAACCATTGTTATTTTGAGGCCTTTTTTCGGAGACACAATGACGGAAGTTGAGAAGGTTAGTCTAACTTTTGCAAGTTGCAATCCATTCCTTTCTCGTTTATCCATCCATGGCCACAGACAACTGTGAATGGTGTCAGTGCATGCGAAAAATTTCCATCATTGTTATAACCTCGAAACTTACATGAGTAGAGCATTGAACGTTCGCCTAGTAAAGTGTGAGATAGATTGCAAGATACCCGCAGCGCGGAATTAGTAGGGAGCTTAAGCAACTACGACGTCGACCACAACGACAACTTCAAAAAACAATAGATTTAAGGATCAAAACAACAGCTCTGCACGTGCATCACGCTTTTTAGTCCATTTCTTTGACGTCCACTGCACGACTTCGACGTGAAACCTCCTAATTTGACGTTTTATGGAGGACGTAGATATACGACGACGAATTTTCCTTCCTCTTTTTGAACCTGAATAAAATCCTTAAGAATTCAACTCCAGGAAAAGTCGCCTGCTTTTGACATATTGAGTGGGTACAAATAGACGCGATTAAGTTTGAAAGAACGCAAATTCATTTTTTTTACCGACCTTTTCACTGCCGTCGTCGTCGTCCTTGCTTAAGGTCCCTAGTGTATCTTTTTACCCGTGGGAAACTAGTTTAGTTATCTTTCAAAGATATGCTAGTTTGCCACTTGTCTCTCAGAATTCCTTCCACCCCGTACGAGGTAAATAAGTACAAAGAAAAATTAAGCTTTGAATTAGATGTTCACGGTATACATCCAGAAAGCATTGGATAACTTAATCTATCCACGTTATTTATCATATCGTTAAACAAAACCCGTGGGATACCGCAGAATATGTAACTGTTTTCAGTCATAGGATTGGTTGTATTCAAAGCTTGAGATGCATTTAGTGCAAAGCTCTTTTTTCTCCTAATTTCCACCAATCTGGAAATTATTGAATTATTGTTGGTTTAAAACCTTTTTTATGTTAGTAATCAGCAACGATGTGTCGAATTTGTATCGCTATTCAATGTAGTATTACTGGTCTTCTTTAATGGGTGTATACGGCTTCCGAATGAACTTAACTGTCTCGTTTTTGAAACATTTTTGTACAAATTTATGAATGGTAAAATTTGTATGGATTTGCAAAAAGGTACTCCCAGGATTTTTTAGCAACAGCCTCGTTTCTTTCTGGTCACCTGTAGCAAAGTTTTCTGAAAGGCATCATTAAACCTTATAAAGGAACAAGTTTCACGATTGGAAAAGCCTGTTTCCTGCAGGTTTGTTTTAATAGATCTTTACATGTCCATTCAATCCATACGTAGTTCTTTCTTAATGTGATTCATTGAAATCATAAGAATTTTGATGTTGTTCTTTATTGTGCTCCATATTTATGGAGTAGTTACCTAGCGACAATGAGTTCTTTTCTCCTACTTTCGCAGTAATATTTCTCTCCCTATTATGAACTGTGCTTATGCTAAAAAATCAAAACAAAGAGCAATTTGTTCCTGTTATTGTTTTGTTCCTTTAGTATCATCAATTAACGGCATCGTGTTTGTGTTGAACTTCTATCGAATAATGACTTAGGTCTTTCTCGATAATAGTCGATAATAATCAATAAAAATCGATGAAAAATCATTATCAATTTCTATCGGAAATCGATATTAATTGAAGTCACAATTTTTCGTTATCGATTTCTTTCGATTGATATCGGAAATCGATATTCATCGATGATTGATATCGATTACTATCTAGTATTATCGATTATCGGTTTATCGATTAACTACGTCTGGTACAGAGTATACTTCTATCAACCACATAGTTTTTCCCTTTTCACTAATACCAATAATGCAACAGGTTTATTAAAAGGCACATGAATTCTGGATCATGATATTTTTCCTTCAGTTATGCATTTCTTGGGGGCAGAACTTGGGCCTTCCTGGATAGCACTAGAGAGAGACGTAATCGGCAGATAAATACCCAACACTAAATAAATGTTAACACTCGAGTGATTGGTTTTGCGTTTTTGTGGGCTTTCGTCAAATGTCTAGCTCGCAGACAACCGATCTGGGGAAGCACTATGTTTCATCCTCTCTTGCTATATCCCATTTTTCTGAGAGAGTTTGCCCAAATGGGTTGTCGAACTATTCCACCTGACAGACTAGAATAGTGCGTCATGGTCAATAACAACAGAGTGAATGATTAATGAGCTATGAGTGTCGGTTTGTATATATTGAACTGAATCAGAAAACACATGAGTTTGTGCAAGAGCCATAGTTATGGCTCTTGACCGTAACAGGTCAAGGAAAACGGGCCGAGTTAACTTTCGCACAGACTTCTGGGACTGTTACTAGGGACAGGGGAATTATTGTTCAATTGCTGACGGGTGTGTCCCCAGTAACGATCTCAAATTGCGGGACATTTCGGCTGCTTCTCGTTTCTAAAGGAGGGAATTGAGACTGATGGAAAAAAGGCGAACAGGTATTACATTTTGAGTTACGTTAGTTCCAAAAGTGCATCATCTTGTGGGCAAAACAAAAACAAAACAAGAACAGACTACCTGATAAGAAATCAGTAAAATTAAGCATAATAATTATCTACCATTGACTTGGTTTCTGCTCGTTGACGGTGGCCCTGTCTCCTGCGACGCAAACGTGCCCAGACATTTGGTTAAAGGTTTGATGCAGGTGATATTCTGAGACGGAGATACATAACAAGAAAAAAAATAAGTTCCGCTTTGTCATGAGCCATCAGTCTCCTTGGCTCCAAGGACACCAATAATCATATTAGGCTCGGTTCAGAAGCCGAACTTTTCATGAGCCGAACCTAATTCGAATTAAGGCCGATCCAAATTATTAAGACCGGCTGAACTGATTCAGACACCGATCCAAACTGCAGCTGAACTAAGTTCAAAACGCGAAAATTGCTCATTTCGGTCAAACAGCTTACAAAATACGTTATAATAATTTATGTATTAGGTTCGGCACATGAAAAGTTCGGCGTCTGAATCAAAGCCGTTCCAAAGTCGCTCCAAAGGCGAAATTCCCGGCCGGGCTAGGCGAAAAGAACGGCTGAGCCATTCTAACTTGAAACAGGCGTTCCTAATTGATTCAGACGCCGAACTTTTCATGTACTTAATTCATTGTGTTAGGATCGGCTCGTGAAAAGTCCGACGTCTGAACCGGGCCTTAGGGAGCTTAAGCAACTACGACGTCGACCACAACGACAACTTCAAAAAACAATAGATTTAAGGATCAAAACAACAGCTCTGCACGTGCATCACGCTTTTTAGTCCATTTCTTTGACGTCCACTGCACGACTTCGACGTGAAACCTCCTAATTTGACGTTTTATGGAGGACGTAGATATACGACGACGAATTTTCCTTCCTCTTTTTGAACCTGAATAAAATCCTTAAGAATTCAACTCCAGGAAAAGTCGCCTGCTTTTGACATATTGAGTGGGTACAAATAGACGCGATTAAGTTTGAAAGAACGCAAATTCATTTTTTTTACCGACCTTTTCACTGCCGTCGTCGTCGTCCTTGCTTAAGGTCTCTATTGTTGTACTCAAAGTCAAACAGCTTTTTGTGGATTACATAGTGTTCGGTCTAATTTTTTTTTGTAGAAAATGTCTAATTACTTAGCGAGCAGTTGCATTAACGAGGTACGTCAGTTTGAAATTAACGAAACTTAGTTGTGTAAAGTATGTCGGGGTCCAAAATGTATCTCCTGAACAACTGCGTGAAACGAATAATCAACCAGGGGAGGTTCTTAATTGCTTCTGGAAATGGTGTGAGATTGATTGTGACCGGTCTTAAAGTATCAAATCACTGTAGTGACCTTGACCATTCTATGACGGAGGAATGGATAAAGATTTTCTGAAACTACCCGTTGTATTCGTCTAATGTTATAAGATCCTGCCTCATTTGTCAGGCTGAATTGGTTCTTGTATATTACGTGCTTTATTAGCCAAATATCAGATTTGAGTATCTTAATCTACTGTTTCTTTTACGAGGATGTTTACTGTATTAAATACACAGGAGGAAAATACACTGTTACCGAGTTTTTCACACTGTATTTGCCCATGCTTCTTAAGCTGATCAAAGCTAGCCAATGGAAATGTTTCATCAGCGGAAGCTATTGACAGAGCGCCAAAATTTTCAAGCATCTGTGAATCGTTCACACCTATAAAATAAAAAGGTAAAAAATTTTAGATTTATTCAGAGCTAAAAGCGAAGCTCTCGATAATACTTGTAGTTTGTTCAAACAAAATATAAAATTGCGTAATGCTAAGCGGTGAAGGCAGTGCCGGATGAAAAACAACAATATAGGTCTAATTAGCAAAAAAGCAACTTTGCACGTGCAGCACACTTTTTTTGTACACTTCTTTGCCGTTGTTTTGCACAACTACAACGTGAAACTTCCAGAAACTTTATAGTCACACGTTTTTTGAAGGAAATGTCGTACGTGTTCTCCTTCACTTTTTTTTTCACTGCCGCTCATTTTCATCTTGCATTGGTGGCCGCTAGCATGTCTCCTTTTGTCACCGCCGCTACAAAATTTTCATTTTGTTCTTCCAACAAAAAAAATGTCTCCTTAATTTTTTTTTATCTCTTGCTCTAGATCTCTGTCGCCCTTTTTCGCGTTGAGCTTCGCTGACCTGCCGCCTACTTTCTGTTTTTCTGTCTTTCTCTTGCTCTATATTCCAAATTTGTGGACATGACAATTAACCTAAGCTTAACACTTTAGACAACACGGATACAGAAACAATTTCAGCTTCCATTTTCGTCTTTATTGATTCTTTAGTTGTGTCTGCTTTGCAAGACGCCGGTGGCGATGCAATTTCGCGCCAAAATAACCTCGAGATGCATTTGGGTTTCCATACCCGTTGATTGAGTTATTTTACATTGGTATGCCTTTAGTGCGGAAGGACGGTCGTTCGGTCGGTGTACGGTCATGTGGTTACCAAATTTTCTGGAATGGATGGATTTTCTTACCCATGGTGCTTCGCGCGCGAGAGAGCTCCGCTATTAATTGCCAACGAGCCATCTGAGCGAAGACGCTCGGATGGCGAGGCGGCAGCAGAATAGAGCCGCGTAAGACTGGGCAATAGGCAGAAAAATTCTCGATCGAGCTGAAAAAAGTGTAACCTAATGTAATGTAGATTCCCCTGAGACCAAGTGGTCAAAAGGCAGTACCTGGCGCACGGGCTCAAGTTGAATAACAAACAAAATTTCACACACTTCCCGCCGTCGTGACTTCCTGTGTTTATTGACCTAAATTTTTTCCTCAAACCCGGCCACCGCAGTCAAGAGACATGAGCACTTGATATATTCTATTAATTTTAGGGGCCATAATGTTAAGTTTTAACGAAGAGAAGTTTGTAAAACAGCAAAAGTGTTCTATGTGCAGCAAGCAATATTCTCACCACTAAAAAGGATCAGATTACACGAGGAGATAAGGAAAGCTTGACACGAAGAATGCAGTCGCTTCTGTTGGAAAATCTGGTGTTGGGGAAAAAAATCTAACCAGCAAACAAAAACAATGAGAACAAAAACGAATTACAAGCCTAAAGCGAATGACAAAAGAAAAGAAAACAACGCCATTTTTTCGAAACCTGGCCGAGTTCAGTATAAAAATAATGAACTAAAATTAAATACCGACGTGCCGTACATCGCATGTCCATGGAAACATTTCAGATGGCCCAGCGAATCATTCTAAGTGTCAATCCGATAACAAAAAGTCTCGGGAAATTTGTGTAAATATTTATCAACTATGTGAAACCGAACCGACAGTAGATTTGTAGCTGGACTTAATAATATTCCCGATCGCTTCCTCTGCAAAGCTGACTTTATTCTTTCAAGGCACCTGAGAACTTTTCAAGAAAATAATCCTTGCAACAGGAAGGGACCAAGAAACGGTCAAATGGGAAAAAAAGGAATTTTATTCCTAAGCAAAATACGCATGATTTGCTCGTTGGCACTCTATCGATAGGTATACCTAGTAATTAGTATTTACCAAATCAGTGGATAGCGATTTTCGCGCGTTCTGATAGCCGCCCTTGGATATTCACTGTTTTGAGACGAGATTCAAAATGGCTTCTTTTTCGGGACAGTTTCGAAAGATGAAATTTTAGTTGTAAATGAAGCAGCTTCACCAACAAATACCAAGAAAGAGACAAAATTTGGCTTGAGGGGAAAAAAAAAATTTTCTTACTGAATTTGCAACAATATCATAAAAAAATGATCCCCGAAACACTGTCAGTTGCAACGTAAACAAAATCTAACTAACTGACGTCTTGTCTGTTATTTACAAAAAGTTACTCAATGATTTTTATCCAACTAATTTAGTAAATACTAAAACAGCTATCCCCGTTAGGGTAGGTTCATAGGGCTAGATATATACCTTGACGCTTTGCGTCTGGATATATATACCCACCACTATTCACCTCCCCTTCGGGGGATAGTTGTATATTATTGTTTTAGTAAGAATAATTGATTTAAACGGGTAAAATCTTATTGATGCGCAAACAGTAGGTAAAGTCATTGATATAATGCAGTCAAATAACTGACTCTTACCAACAAGGTGAACTTCTGGTATGCATGTTCCACCAGCTGACGAATCGGCCAACGTAAGGAAGTCCTTGCTGTCGAGGGACATTGCCTCAGACCCCCATTTGTACACCAGGCGGAGGCTTACAACCGTTTCTACCGTGTTGACAGTGCGTATTTTAAGGTGGGACTTACTTACTTCTTGTCTCGTTTCCACGAGATCTGTGCCCAGCTTTTTCTTGAGGTCGTCTAGAGCCTCCAATAGCTTCTGCTTCTTTGTCGAACAAAGACACACTCGAAGAACGTCCGATGCTTGCTCTTCCAGCTTTATTGCAGCTACGTCGACGAAATGCACCATGCATCTATTTAAACCTTCTTCACCGGAAGGTTTCATGACTATGACAGATTGGAATGCTCCTCTCTTGCTAATTTGTCCATCGATGTGTACACAAGCAACGACGCAAAGCTGTAGTTCATCTCCAGGATTTTTCTTCAAATGGAAACTCTGAGAAAATGTGTCCAGTGAGCTATCGTACTCAACAATCTCACTGTGAAGAGTCATGGCAACATTTGTTGAGTTAATGAGTTCAAATTTCACCAGTTTTGCCGGATCAAACTTTGCGAAGTTTACGAGACTCAGTGAAACGTTGCAAAAATCTCGTAAGACGACTCCATCGGTTGTGTCAACTCGCTCGGACACGATGTCTCGTAGGCGTCCAGAAAAGAGTTCTAATCTCTTGTATAACCTCACATCTTGCTTGCAGTATTTGTAAAAGGGCTTTAGTACCTCCAGCATGTGGAGAACTGCCAAGTTTTCACCCCACTTCTTTATTTCTATTGATGGCAGGTCACAATTTTGCAGACACAACAGCTCCAAAATTCTGCTTACGTCATAAACAAGCTGCCCGACTTTGTTGTTTCTCTCAGCATTTCGAATACTTAAATCAAACTGCTCTATTGTTTCTTTAGGTAGTCCCCTTAAGCCATTTTGTACTTTTGAAACCTCCTCCTCAACGAATATTTCTTTGGTGATTTGAATGAGGTAAGGAACAACGGCCACAAAAGCTTTGGTAGACTCTTTTGGTGAAGAGAATATCTCTGGATGTCTCTCTTTAATGTCTTCAGGCACAGGGCGATGAATTTCCATGTAGTGTACATAGCTGCTGGATGAAGCCGCTCTTTCAACACCTTCCGCAGAAGTTTCCAACTCAATGCAACAGTCCCTTAACAGTGTGTTGCAAAGAGATTGGATCTGACAGGCAAAATACTTCATTAAGTTGGCATCTGTTCGTTGCAAGCCCGAGATCTTAGCTGCATATTCTCTCAAGTGTCTGACATGCATCTGGCCCCGATGTGTTACGTTGTAAGTTGAACCTAGTAATAGTAAAAAAAAAAGAAATGGAATCACAAAGTCAATTTTCAAAAGGGTACAGCGATGCTTTTATGTCTCACAGTTTTGCAGTTTGTCTTTTCATGAAAAGCCCGTCCTCTGTAAACGCATCTTTTTAAGAACGCCGCTTTGCTTTACCAGTGCAAATGGAAGACGGAGGTTTTGAAAACGATGACGTCACGAACGCAGATACCAGTAAATGTGTATGCTCCCACCAAAGATGGTACCGTTTTCAGTAACTTTCACTTTTTCGTGTCGACGGGCAAAAATGATTAGAAAACGCACCGTGCAGACGCGGACTTTTCAGAAAACAGAGAAAATAAACGTCCGTTTGCAAATAAAAACGGATGCGTGTGGAACGTGCCTACCTTTTAATTCATTGCAAGGCAAGAGCATAAGGCAAGTTTCCACACTATCTGAAGTCAGCTTATCTTCTCTAAAAAAGTGGTCAAAAGCAGGTTGCAGTGACAATAAATTCGGGCGATAAGCATGACGATTGGGAAATTTATTGAATTCAAGTGTTGTTTGGTTAACTCTGGGAACCATTCTATAATAGGTTACATCATTATTAAAATCAGGTTTGGTTGTATCATGTTCGCATAAATAGGTGACCGGGATATGAGGGCACACTAAGCGCCGGAATTAAGAATTTAAGCCCTCTCAAAATCTTTTGATCACCTCTCTCACTCGAAATTCGGAGTACCTCCTCCTTCCCTCAGGGATTAAAACAGCCTACCAGAACGCTCCTTGGACTCGCAGACGAGGAGGTGTTGAAGGGTAAGAGGGAAAGAGAATCTAGCCTTTCCTTAGTCACCCTGCCCACAGAGCCTTGCAAAAGTCTTTTTCTTATACGGATGTTTTACTTCCCATTGACATTACGAAATTGAATGGATCATTTTCAATGCGACCACTACGTAGGTCGTTGGGTAAACGTGATGGCGATCGTGAAGAAACCATACACGTCCCCACCAAACTGCAGCCACCTCACAAAATCCATTTATATAGGATTAAGCGTTAATATATAGATTTAGCCAGGGCTAAAAGCGAAGCTCTCGATAATATTTATAGTTTGTTCAAACAAAATATAAAATCGTGTAATGCTATGCGGCGAAGGCATGCAACGCCGGAAAACAACAATAGGTCTAATTAGCAAAAGCAGCTTCGCACGTGCAGCACACTTTTTTGTACATTTCTTTGCCGCTGTTTTGCACGCCTACAACGTGAAACTTCCAGAAACTTCTTAGTTACACGTTTTATGGAGGAAATGTCGTACGCGTTCCCGTTCACCTTTTTTCACTGCCGCTCATTTTCACCTTGTATTAGTGGCCGCTAGCATTTCTCATTTTGTCACCACCGCTACAACATTTTCATGTTGTTCTTCCAACCAAAGAAAATGTCTCCTTCGGTTTTTTATCTCTCGCTCTAAATCCCTGTCGCCTTTTTTCTCGTTGAGGTTTGCTGGTCTGCCGCCCACTTTCTCTTTTTCTCTGTCTTTCTCTTGCTCTATATTCCAAATTTGTGGACATGACAATTTATCTAAGCTTAATACTTTAGACAACTGGACACAGAAACAATTTCCGCTTTCCGTTTTCGTCTTTATTGATTCTTTTGTTGTGTCTGCTTTACAAGACGCCCGTGGCTATGCGATTTCACGCCAAAATAACCTCGAGTTGCATTTGGGTTGCCATACCTGTTGATTGAGTTATTTTACGCTGGTATGCCTGTGGTGCAGACGAACGGTCTCTCGGGCGGGCGGGTGGTCGGTGTACGGTCACGTGATTTCCAAATTTTCCCGGATGGGTAGATTACTTCATTTTCTTACCCATGGTGCTCCGCTGGCGCGCTTCGCGCGCGCGAGCTCCACTATTATAAAGACTAACCTTGCTTTGTCTTTCTCCAGCACTCGAGGTCTTTACTGAGTGAAGTTAGGTCTTCTGCCATATAGTTCTCCCTCAACCTTTCTTGCAATATTATGTTCAGTTGCTCGTCATCCCCCGTCCGAGACATCACAACTTGGTTGATCAGCTCCTCTGGCATCTCAAGCACGCGTGCAATCGGCACAGTGTTAAAAATTTCTCCATGAACCTTTAAAAGGTTTCTTACGTAGCCGCAAAGATCTGCGAGAATTTCATTTATACTCGTTAGACAACAGCAACGGAAACGAGTCATCCGAATTACCCATATTTATCTATTACATGTAAAACAAGAGAGAACAATGGGACAGAGAGGAATCTTAAAGCGTTGGCCAGGACATGTGAATTTCCCTGAAGTTATAGCGGGGCTCCCACGCGTGCGAAGCGCGCGTGGGACAGAGCCCCATACCCATAGATTATGGTCAACCTCTTTTCCTTTGGTTGTCACGTGATTGACCGAGCGTACGTACGCGTCTACGGATTGTACGGGTGGGGTAGGGGAGACTATCAAAAGGAAGGGAGGGGTGTCTCAGGCGTGTCTTGCCAAGTCCACATCTTTTACATTGGACATTCATAATATGGTCAATTGACAGCTGTCAAAACAGGACAGCCACTGACCAGTATCCCATGACCATATCGCAGGCTCATGTGTCAACTCATTGAGGTGACGTGATTTATTTGGAAGCTGTCCGCTGACCAGTTAATTATTTTTCTAGATCGCGATCAATGTTCAGTGTCATACTTTCTAGCTAGTTTGGGATCGGAGCACAGGAAAACTGATACACGTCAATGTTGTGATCCTTTGAGAGCTGTCAAAACAAGGTATCCGCTGACCAGTATCAATTGACTGTATCGCGGGCTCAGGTGTCGACCCATCGAGATCAAGTGTTTTTTTGAAGTTATCCGCTGACAAGGTACTGGTTTTCAAATGATCGCAGGCTCAAGTTTAATTTTTTTTTGAAATTCATATGAAATATGTTGTGTTTATGGGCCGCACAATTAAAATTTTGATTTCAAACTGACCTCGGACGCGAAAATTCAGCCAGCTGCTACACGCAGGGAAATTTATTAATGGGAGCCTCGCTTTTAACCCTGGCTAAACCTATATATTTTTTAGAGGTTGAAATGAAACGGAAGTCTAATTCCTGGGACGTTCGCACATTTTAATCGGTTTTTTGAGCAGCAAGTCCAAGTGCAACCGCCTCAAAGCAAAGAATGGAGCTATTGTAATGGCAAGACTCCAAAAATTCATATCCCGTTATTCTTTCCTGACACCACCGAAGAAAAGTTTGTGGACATCTCCAGAAACCAAATTCCGGTCAATTTCAAGGGTTTTATTGGTCTAAAAATAACTTTGGTGAAATTCACATATCAGAGTTGACCCTGCCACATGGTGTTACTTGAGACCCCGGCACTGCTTGGCAGGCGTTTGATAGGTAAGGAAGAATTGGGGAGGGGCAATTTAGGAGCGCGAGAACGCCCGATTTCTGAACATGCACTACAGAGGGTAAGGATGCATGGCCCTATATCCTAAAAAACGTTCTTTCGGAGGACGAAGTAACGTAGAAAATAGGGAGAAAAGTAATCCCGTTTAACCCACCAACTTCGCAGAATTTCCTCTCACTAATGTGGCCAAACGCTCCTTTAACAGTGATTGTACCACAAGCAATCCTAACATCTTTCATACTTCTTTCCAGTGGAATTGGAACGACATAGCCCATGCTCCACCAAACATACGAATCCACCTGGAAATCGCTGGTAATTTCATGCTGTCTGCCAGCCAGATTGTAGTCCTCTCCTAGGTAGATTGATATATGAAGGCGCTCATTGTTAAAGATGCCAGTTTCTTCTTGATCATTCATAGGACGTACATGTAGTTTTCTAAATCCTTTATTTTTCAGTTCTATCATAGCGGAAACCTCTTGCTTCTCATAGAACTGTTCATGGTAGACATCTTGGCTCACGAACAACAAGGCAAGCTCGTCGCTTTTTGGATACACGGAGTTGTCGTTAAGCCACACTGATAAGGTGTAGTGGAATGACATTAAGTTAAACCTAGTCAGCAAGCGAACCTGAGTGAATCTTACCACAGTTAACAAAATGGCAATGAGTGAGAAATGTTCCATTTTAATGTGCACTTCAGCATTTGACTTATCAAGCGTCGTGGCCACCGAGTTAGGAGTGACATCTTCCCAGGTGATCATTCTACTACGTTCCTCCCTTCCATTCAAAATAACAACATCACTGCAAGTAAAATTTCCTATTTCAAATTTCACGATCAGTGTGACAGGTTTCTTGAACAAGAGACCGTCAGGTTGAAGGCGAATGACGGGTGCACCAAACATGACGTCATTTTGAAGACTATTTTGAACAATAAGGCCATAGTATCTGGAAGGATCCTCTAACGAAATGCTTACAGACACAGGATTTTCTACTGCTCCAGGAGGGAAAACCAGTTTGATATTCTTCTCAGTGACAACACCGCCCGTACTAGAAATTACGTTGATCATTCGCTGCGTCGGGTGACTTGTGTGTATGCATGTGTCCGTCCTTTGCAAACTTTGCCCGGCAGTCACTAGAGAGGAGACGATTTCTGTATTTAAAGATAGACAATAGGCCGAGGTTAGCTCCAAAGAAACTTTATGTATAGTGTTGCGATTAATTTGACAAAGTTAGTTGACAAAGAGAAGTCTACGGTAGCCAATTTATTTTGAAGCATTACGCAGTAGTACAAGTAAACCTGTCCTTACATGGTGAGAATAAGCTATTAACAAAAAGCTGATAGTTTTAGGTTCAAACCCCGGGTATAGTCCAGTCAGTCTAGGAATTTTCGAGGCTCAACATCAAACTACAGTAGAAACTGTATATAACGGCCACCCTAGGGACTTGTGGAACTGGGGTCCGTTTCTCGAAAGCGGTAAGCTGTCTCCGTTTACATTAAAGATTGAGGTTTCAATAGTTTTGCATCTAGCATGATAAAACTATCAGTTAATGAAACAAAATGGAGTAGTTTGCTAGCCAGGACCCCCACCCTTATTCTTTATTTTTGGATTTGAATATTTGATTTCGGGCCCGTAAAGTTACCGGGACTTTCGAGAAACGGGCCTCTGGCCACTTAATACAGGATCACTAAAAATACTCACTGGGCGTAGTCTAATGTCAATTTTAAAGGCGTATCATACAAAAACACTTCATGCAAAGAAGCAATTGGTCAAAGCGATCAATACCTTAAACAATGCTCAGTGCCAACTTGAAACTTATTTTTACTTGAGCTCGGATTCCTTTGTTCTTCTCGGGGGAATGTATTACATAACCCCCGACTCAATTGTCTGAAAAGCTGGGTGCTGATTTGATTGTTTGAAGGGAAGAGCGGGGCTAATGAACAGGTAATTAAAATAGAGAGGATTATGTATTAATATGAAGGGGGATAAGTCACTTACCCCCCTGCATATTAATACATAATCCCCTCGCCTTTTAATTAGTTTTGTGAAGAACAAATTTACAGATGTTTATTGGAAATATTAAACACGACGCTACAATTACTAAAATTAAATTGAGCTGCGATTCTTTTGCGCCACATTCCGTGGATTTTCTTAGTTGGTGGTTCCAGTCATCGACTTCCACCGTCAGAAAGAAATTGAACAGCGTCTTTAAAATTCCACGTTTTGGAGCCACCACTAAAGTTTCGCTGTCATGGTAAGGCATTCCGTTCTTTAACCCAGTGCATCCCAAGCTCGTGTACTCCATGTAGTTGACCTCTTTGTGTTTTGAGGTATTCTTGCTTTATTCCTCGACTGGATTACTTTGTCACAGCAGTGACCCCTCTCCTGGAATCTTCTTTATCTGTAAACAGGTCGGTCGAAAAATCCTCGGTGCAAAAATTGAAATTGTCAACTACTTGCTTGTTGTATGCACCCGAAAATGAAGATTCAAAACTGTTTTCCGAAAGCTCAATTGCTGTACCGCCAGTGGGGCTGCTTTAGTTTGAGCAATAAACGGTTCTACTTCTGACTCTAAATCGTTCGACAATGCTAGGCTCTGTAGACTGTTTCTAGCATTTACTACGAATAACTACTTAGAAATGCAACTTTGAAAAACTAACAAAATTAAAAAGCCAAGAAACTTGTGAATGCCACTAGTGCCAGCATCGAGTGTTGAAAAACAAAAGAAAGAACAAGAGACTCATTTTTCTTCAAAGTATTATTGTATCCCTTCAGGAATCCTCGGAAGGGAAGGGTGTCTCAGGCGTGTCTTGGCAAATCCACATCTTTTATATTGGACATTCACAATATGGTCAATTGACAGCTGTCAAAACAGGATAGCCACTGACCAGTATCACATGACCATACCCCGGGCTCATGTGTCAACTCATCGAGGTGACGTGATTTATTTTGAAGCTGTCCGCTGACCAGCTAATTGTTTTACTAGATCGCGATCAATGTTCAATCTCATACTTTTTAGCTAGTTTGGGAGCACAGCTGATAATGCACACATATTCGAATCCATGTTGTGATCAATTGACAGCTGTCAAAACAGGGTATCCGCTGACCAGTATCACTTGAGCGTATCGCGGGCTCAGGTGTCGACCTATCGAAGTCAAGTATTTTTTTGAAGTTATCCGCTTACAAGTTACTAGTTTTCAAATGATCGCAGGCTCAAGTTTATTTTTTTAAAAGTCATGTGAAATATGTTCTGTTTATGTGCTGCACAATTAAGATTTTGATGTCAAACAGACTTCGGACGCGAAAATTCAGCCACCTATTACAGGCAGGGAAGACAGTTGCTTTTGACTTTGCTCACTATGGTTACGCGTTGGTCACGCTGTACTTCCAATCTTTATGCTCTGATTGGTCAAAATTTGACAGGTGAGTTCATGCGGAAAATTTATGCAACATCTTGAATCTTGTTTACTTTGACAGCTCAAGCTGACAGAGTTTTGTGTCAACGTGTGATGTTTTTAATTGTCTTTTTCCACTGGATGCACAAAATGAAATTCAGCTGCTATCAAGAGTCTTTTGTTGTTCATGGCTAGTTAGTTTTTGGATGAGAAATACATCACTTGTCAAGGTCGGAAATCCGATTTCGGATGGCATCGTTTTCGTTTTTCACCTTGCTTGATGCGCAAGGGTTGAAAAGTCTCAAGCGATACTGGCCTTATTTGATACCTCTCAGGGGCTGCATCTCGAATGGTAAGCCTGAGTAATTATTGTATTTGATGTTTGTTTTTTATATCTAATTTAACGAAGTCGAGCGTAGTTTATGCTGCTATTTAGTTTATGCACGTTTGTAAGATTTGAGACAATTTGATCTGACCGAGAATCAGGTTTGATATAAGCTTACAGAACTTTAAAAAGCCTTTAGACATTTTCTCACCGCAAGTAGAAAGAAAACATTCCAAAGAACATTTAGTTATAATTCTCGCTGTAAAAGAAAGCTTTGAGAGATTTTCTTGCCTCGACTTTATCTTTCAAAAAAGTAAAAACTGGAAAGCCGGCTTAAAACATAAACTTAAGCTTTAAGCTTTAAGCTTCAAGACTCAAGATTTTTAGAGACACTTTAATACTTGTCTTCGTGAAAGAAAAATGTTGTCTCTGTATATGTTTCACCGAATTATATTTCTTTTATTGATTGTTGGTAGTCTCTCTTGTAATTTTAATCGCTGTGCCGTTTGTTTTAAGTCGTTCAGTGAACATCGCTTGCAGGAGTACTCAAAATGACGCCCGTATCAAACGCTTTTATTAAAAGATTACACATCGATAAAACCATAATTAAATAGAAAATAAACATAATAAATTCTTTATTATGTTGGAGCTTAACTCTAGTATGTTCGTTTAAACACTGCAATTAAAAATTTTTTTAAAGGTTTAAAGGGAACCTCCACTTCAACAAAAAGATAACTTTAAATCACAGGAAATAACTGTTACAGTCAAGACAATCTAAAATATTTTTAAAGAAAGCGTTTGTATCCGAAAGAAATAACTTTTAGATTCGCCTATTTTTGTTTTCAAATTTTGCGGGCGTCGCCATCTTGAATAATTGTGAAGTGTTACGGTTGCCCTATTGTTATTAAACAAAAGCTCTTTGTGTCAGAACAATAGAGCAACCGTAACACGTCACAATTATTCAAGATGGCGGCGCCCGCGAAATTTGAAAGTGAAAATAAGCGATTTTAAAATTCACTTTTCCTGATATAAACACTTTTTTTAAGGACAAATTTCGAACAAATTTGTTTATCAACATAATTTTATTCGATTTAAACTTATTCTGTAGTAAAAGTGGAGGTTCCCTTTAAGCCCACGCGTGCTTCGATCGTCCTGAATATTGAATGAGTGCAATTTGTATTGCAAAATTGTGAAATACTGCATTCTGTCCGAGGTCTGTATGATATAAACAGTACCTCATAGTACTGTTTCACTTAAGATGTGATGTATAAATGGTATGAAAGGTTGGTTTACACGCACCCAGGTTTGTTGGCAAGATTTTCTCGAACGCAAAAAAATCGGCCCAATTTTTTTTCCAGGTCTGATTAATCTACGGTGATCAAGAGCCATTATGGCTCTTAAACTAGTGCGATCGAAAGAGATTGCTATTTTCTGAGTGTACATATGAGGCTATCAACTCGATGTAAGAATTTGTTCACTATTGGGCTGTTTGCAAATTATTCTTCACTAAAAGCCTTTCCCTCAAAAGTCACATGAATGTGCTATGTGCTCTAAAGTTAACTGAATTGTGGAATACAAGTTTATTGTTTGATTTAAATTATAAATATATTAATGGGAGCCTCGCTTTTAGCCCTGGCTGAATCTATATGTTAAAGAAAGACAAACATAGGACTGCTACAGGGTGGCCGCCGCCGGTAAATACAGGTGGCCGCCTAATACAGGTAACAAACACAGCGTTTGTGTGAGCGAAAAATCAGGACTTTGAAAACTGGCCGCTTTATAGAGAGTGGCTGCTTAACACAGGGCCGTTATATACAGGTTCGACTGTAATTGCCACAGAATTGTTTTTAACGCCATCTAATTAAGGATGGCCAATCTAGCAACATACTAAAAATCCGCCAAAATCCGTTCGGTGGAACATGTCAAAATTAAGCGTTAAAATTTTGAGCTTTAAACACAGGGTTCCCACGTTAGTTGACATTATACGTTTAAACAAAAAATGCACAAACTGTGTTTGTTACTTTAATGGAAAAGGGAGAGAAGAAAGAATAACTGCTTCCCAGTTTTCGGTGATAAAAATGAAGTGTTTCTTTTTTTTACCTTCGCAAAAAAAATTATGAAGATTAACGGAACATTCATCGCATAACTAACCTTGGCTCAAGTAAACTGTTGTTTCAAAAAAACGAAATAGTAATAGCAATAAGGAAGCAGGTTTTGAAGGGAAAGATTAATTCAGGGTAGCCAAAACAATGCCAATGTAAAAATATCTTGTAGGGGTCTATGGAGTAATGACGCAGAGCATAATTCACGCAACCCAGTCAGAAGGTTTACATGCACTGACGTGTTACGCAACGCTCATCCGAAAAGAAACATAGGTTCCGCAAATAGAGGTGAGCCATCAGAAACTAAGTCAGGCAAGCCCAGTATGTCGTACATATGTCCAGTACTTTCGCGCCTTCATTGACCACTGCAATTATTTTCAGACGTATAGCATCCCATTATCGTTGTAGAAAAAGAGGCCTTCATTTGCCAATGGACGAAAAAAACTGGTCAAAGTTCAGGGTTGTTCTCACAAAAGAAATGCAAGAAGGGAATATAAACGCCTTAAGACCACAGAGCCATTAATCTACTTATTCATCTTACCAAGAAATGAAGGACTGCCGCAGAAAATACAAACTGAACACACAGATACACTAAACTAAATCTGAGACTCGCTACAAGAAGAAGATAAAAAATAACAATCACACTGGGTCTGGTTTTCTGGATTTCCCTTACAACAGATTCGCTCAGGTGTAATGAAAAGCACAGAGAGTTACGATCTAGCAAAAACCAAATAGACGGAGTCCTTAGCAGAATATTTATTCACTCACATTGCAAAGTACGGAGTCACAATCCTAAAGGAGGTTGTGTATGTCGCGAGAAAAAAAACCCCCTGTTTTCGATCACACATATTGTGTCCAAGGTTTGAACATAACTACTTCACAAAACTCCATTACACGGAAAACGGGAGTAGCTTGAGCAGTTTGTACTGATAGAAAGCTATTGTTCGTTGTACACATTTAGTCGCACGTATCCTGCAGGATGGATGCAAATTTAGTAGCTGAGTGATGGGGAACAGTTTGATTTGATATTTTCTTGTTCACCATCAGTCAGCTACTAAATTTGTATCCATGCTGCATAGATATAAGAAATTATCAGCCTGTAAGCTGGTAAAATACTTACTGCATTTCTGATATTGCGCAAAAAATCAATTATTAATATTTTTAACCCTGTTAACACAGACTGACTAATAACTTCGCTTTTAAGTACGATCATAAAGCTTGGAATGTTAAGACAGACGAGTGGCTGGGTAACCTGTGCAAAGCCGTCAAGACGAAACACTGACCCAGGTGTTTCTCACACATTTAGTCGGCGTTTCTTAAAACAAAACTACCCAAAATACATTATTTCTATGACAGCAAACCTGTATAAGATATGGTTGCACTCAAGTTGCCGGAGCGTGAATTTAAGGGTCAGTTGAACTTTGTACGAGAAAGAATAAGGCATGTTCACGGAATTAATTTATTCGGTACAGCTTTAATAAAATCAGCTGTCGTTCAAACTTCTAAAAACACAATTGCGCTGCATACCTCCAAGTTCAAGTCAATTACTAACATTTCATTTGTGGACCTTTGAAAAATATTATTACTGGGCTGCCTGTGTGGCCCAGTCATAAAATGGGCTTTCGGTCGTCGGTGTCAAAAAGTGGTCTCCCGGGGGGAGGGAAGACACGAGGGTCTGGTACCGAGAAACGATGTTCTCACAAATGGTTTCATATGAGTTTCTCTTGCACGGAGTCTTGCACGGATACTTTTTGTACCTTGTCTGCGCTCCCCCTGAAAAACCCACAAGGCGTTGCGAACCTGAAGAAGGCTATTTGCGTTGTTCGAAGCGATTCGACCATGAGAGTAACTCTATCATTTTTTTATTGGTCGAGTTTAAGTCAGTTAGATGATGTTGGCGCTGGGAAACTCAGAGAAATGCTCGCGTTGCATTCAAACCGACACGCCGTTCACGGTAGGTTCACAGTAAAAGACTCAAAAGATGACTGTGAGCGTCAGGTTTGGAACGCCGTGGCTGCTTCGTGAACTATCGATCGATGTAGTACATGAGCAATTAAGAAGCACAATTTATGAGCAAAGTATTTCACCAGTTGACGACACTATGGCTGAAGACTTGATTGTAAGCCGTCATAGTCAGTGAAGCGAACAACTCAGTTGCCGATGAATGGCAGATGAATCCTGATGTGACGCACGTCCATAAGCGAGGGACGTGACAACTTTGCCATGTTAGAAGACTGGCTTTTCCTTTAAATATTTCCTTCTATTTAATGCAACACACGCCACTTTGGAGATCTAAATTTCGGATACTGAGGATAAAGAAGACACGGACAAAAATAGGAACTTTGAGAATTTCGCACACAAGTTTAAAGCTTCTCCGGGACATCCCATCCGGGAGCTTCACAGAGAGCGACTTGAGGAAAATAGGAGCTATTACTGGCAAGGTTTGGTGACTGAGTAGAGCATACAAGTGTAGCCCACGTCAAGGTTACATAGGCTTACGGGGCGGGGGGGCGAGGGGGGCTGCAGTCCCCCCAAATTTTGGGCAACTCGGATTTTTTGGGCAGCAAGAGAAAATTTGGGCAAAGCCAGGTTTTAAAGACGTTTCCATGTTTTTTTATTATTATTTTGAAGAGATAAATATTTTCTGTTTTAATCTGAAAAAAATCCTGAAGTCGGTGTAGTAATCCAGTTACATTCTCTCGAGACATTGGTTGCCTAGCACATGATGAGTTTCTGTTTATTAGGGAAGGGTATCATATGTTGATTTACATGTTATTTTATAGCTTTTTATTGTTGAGCACTGTACTGCACTACACTAACTGGAATGGGCTCTTTCCAGTCGTTTATTGATTAGAATAATCTTCCGCATATCTTTCTAGAATCATCTCCGCTCGTAGAACAGTGTATGGCAGATAGCATCAGCAATGGGTCTGAAAATGAAGAAGTGGCTGATACTGGACTTAAGGATCTTTATTTGCCCTGACTAGTTCTCAGTTCGATAACGGCCAAACATCAAGATTTTCCATTTTTACCATATTTCTAACGATAAAACTTCATCCCAAAATATCGCAATAACACTCTCACAGTTTCCGTTTTAACTTCACGAACATCGAGGCGACTATTTGAGCAAAAAGCTTCCATGAACGATTTTGTAAGAACAGTTCCCAGTGCCGAGAAATATTGCTGCAAGTAAAATATGCAATGGCGTCATTTCGTTGCTATGACAACTCCGATGTCATTGTATTCCTGATCATGACAAATTTTCGTCTTTATCTAATAAAACTGTGGTGGCAGTTTTTCCAAATGTTTGTCTATGGCGACGTAGTTATTCTCAGAATTGGGAGGTATTGAGCGTTAAAAACTGTTACAGTGTCGAGCCACCGTCATATGTCACTACGGCCTATGTTGTTGCATCGTATGGCCCTCTTTTCTTGTCGACTCTACGTTTCTTTAAAATTTGGGTAACTTGCGAAAATTTTTTGGGCAAATCGTTTACCGCCCCCCCCCCCTGGCAAAAATTTCCCGTACGCCTATGTCGAGGTTTCA
The DNA here is from genome assembly GCA_942486035.1 of Porites lobata. Lineage (NCBI taxonomy): Eukaryota > Metazoa > Cnidaria > Anthozoa > Scleractinia > Poritidae > Porites > Porites lobata. The sequence goes on along the minus strand of CALNXK010000248.1, from coordinate 165,350 downwards.
GGGGGTTTGCTTTTGTTTGTATCTGTATCTTGCTAAGCTTTTGTCATTAAATTTGTACAAGATCTTGTGATCACAATTCTGTGTTTTCACCCATTCAGCAAGCACGCTATATTGATGTCAGCATTAGCGAGTTTCAGAAACATGCCTTTGAAAATTTTCAGCTCTCGTGATGTTTCTTGATATTTCTTTTACCATTTTATGGACATGTAAACTGAAGTCACCGCAAAATGGAAACTTAAAAAAGCGTATAATCCATTTATCTCGAAACATAACACACATGACTTTAATATACGACCTTTATTTTCGTAAAGGTGTTTTGAATACGAACGAACACAGTCAATGTGAGGGGCAAAAACAGCATTAATATAAATGAACCATAGGATTTTAACTAATATAAGGGTCAATTATTGTGCATTGAGATGAATCGCTTGAAAAGGGAGACTTCGCTTGAAGATGTGATCAGAAGTAAACAAAGGCATAATACTGCGTCACGTTCAGTCTTTTTAATATTCAAGGAGTCACTGTGAATAGTGTTTCCATATTGTTTAGCTGACACAAAAACTTCGGAAGAGTTATAAAGCGGCAAGCCTGCGTAGCAGGCGCTTGGAAGTAGCGGGCGAAAGAGAGAACGGGCGCGCGCGAGGGAGACACGCAAGGGGTGAGGGAGCGCCTGCACGGAAGGCCCCCGAAAATCGTTTCAACTCGCACTCTGTGAGTGCGGATATTTCCAATTGGTCGAGAGGCTCCCGAGGGAAAAATTAACCGCGCGGGGCGAGAAAACTGTCAATCAATAGTACATGGACAACGTAGTGAAGATCTTGCATTACACCACTGGGTCCTGAAACCACTAAATTGTATACAATCGAAGTTCAGGTCTCGGAGGTCACTTCAATCTGGTTTAATGGGACTATGTGGTTGTAATCTCAAAGAAAAGTTGGAGTGTTCAAACGGTAGTCACGATGGAAAGAATTGACATCGACAGAAGTGGCAAGAGACAAAAGATTTGTCGAATCGTTGCAATGAAGATCAGAGGAAATATTCTTTGCTCAGGAGAACTTGGCGGCTTGTGCTGTCGAGGGAACGCATACCATCAAAACTTGGACATGATTGATGAAATGAAACACTTACCAGGGGCATGAATTTGAAAAAAACATTTCACTATTGTATTATTCGCCGTTCGGAGGCGACCTGAGGTCTGTTGTTTATTTCTCATTACTGCAGTAGAAAACATGCATGTCGGTACAGTTTGTGTTCTGAGGTTTAGGTCCGCTTAGTAAGACATGTCTGCTCCAAAAACGGCTGCCAGTTAGCGCAGTAAAAGCAATATGGTCATTTTCCACGTACACTGTGATCGCTGGTGTCTGACCAGAACAATATTTTTAGTTTTTATAATACACAGCATGCATTCTTTAAAAGATACCCAGTTTTTACTTTGTTATTTCCTATTTATTGTGCCCATGTTAAAAAACGATTTAAAGCTGTGTGTTAACCATCAGTTTATTGCTCCATCGCTCTATAATCAGATAACCCAGCTGATCTTTATAACAGATTAGACCGAAGATAAAATGCACAACGCTTTTTGGCGGCACGCTTTGTTTGTGTGAGGTCAGTCGTTTTCTGTCAAAACTTTTGACAGATCACGCAACGGCTGCCAAGTAATTAGAGAGGGGGCGGGAAACGATTTTCGGGGGCCTTCCGTGCAGGCGCTTCCTCTCCCCTCGCGTGTCTCCTTCTCGCGCGCCCGTTTTTTCTTGTGCCCACTACTTCCAAGCGCCTGCTACGCAGGCTATAAAGCGGCATAGTTATCTTCCATGAAGAAAAGTTAGTCTTGGGTGAGACAAACATAACTGGAGCGAATTTTTAACTCACATCGGTATCAGGTAAAAAATATGTTATCGATCGTTTCATCTATTTACATTGTTTCAAGCGCGTGCTGGTGAACGCAACATGTGAGCGAGAAATCTTTAAACTTTTTTAGGTCTCAAAATGCAAAGGATTTTATTCCTTTAAGTTAGAGAAAAATACCGTGAGGAAAATCTTAAAACTGAATACTTTTCATCTTGTGGAAAAAATAGTGCGTTTTCATGTAGCCTGTGGACCGCAAATTAGGATCGCACTTTTCACAAACATGCAAATTCTGAAGTTCAGAACCCAATCGACGATTGCGTTTTTCGCTGCTGCCAATCATCTTAACAGACCTCTTAGGAAACAAAACTTTACTTCACGGGTTCAAAAGGTCATGGTTTGTGATTTGTGGATTTCAATCCTTTTTGTTTGTTTCGCTGTTTCAAGGTTCGTTGCTTGTGATCGTAATTATGATTGACGGCAGCGATAAGCACAATTGTGAAGGTGGCTTTTGAACTTTAGAGTTCGCATGTTTGTGAAAAGCGCAGCAACGGTCTCCTTAAAGTGAGGCCCCAGGATCAGGCGGGATCAATGGGCAGTTAACTGTCTGTTTTAGTATACTTCTGGTTTTCATACAATACAATATTTCTGTCTAGTGTAAATCAGCTCAGTCTGTCGCATTTTATGCTCGCAGAAGGACAACAATTTTTTGAATTTCCGGTTACGTCAAATTAGTCACGTTGTACTGTCAAGGTATATTTTTGGGGCACAGAGGGATTGGGGGAGGGGTGCGTGGAAATAATGCAAATTGTTTCCTGTTTAGAATTAATGGCTAACTTGTTTATGTTTATTCACAATGGTGGAATTTAAAAGTTATTATACAGCCCCCACTTAAAAATGGTACCCTTTTTTTTGGTTACGAAAGTCTTTCAAAAGGGTACAATCTTCTGAATGAGTTTATGTTTCAGTCTCACATGAGATTCTGTTGCATGCAATCGTTGCCGACAAGGTTTTATGGTAGCCTGAGTGTGTATAGCCGCCCGCTCCCCTCAGAAAAAATAACCCCTTTGCAGCCCAGTTAAAAATCGCCTTTCGGCGATTCTTGTTTTTTATACTTCACTTTGAAGCAGGTGAAAGATAATTCAAGTACGTTGTGCTGTCCGCGATAGCCGAATTAGGTCATAAATGTACATGTCTTGAACCAGCAGCCACACTAAAATATGAACCCTTAAACAGCTGCACTCACTGTACTCGGCGTTTGAATCATGAAGATATTTAAATGTTGTGCTTCTAAACATCTTAAGCCGGAATAAAAGGCGACAAAATTGTCAAAAACCAAAATGGCCTGTTTGACCTTTAGCGCTTTGATATCATGTTTAGATGCCAAAATCTCGTTGTTTCTTAAGCATAAACTTTTAGTACCTTTAACCTCATTGGCCCATGCAATACACATTCGAACAGACAAATCCACAAAGCAACAAAGATACATACCCTAAGACCACTGACATATGAGCTAATTTTTTTTCCAAATAGCGCAAAAAGAAAAATATTTCGCCATAATAATTAACATCGGCTAAGAATCTAAAGTCTTCACAGAATGAGCCAATCGTTAGCGCCGAAACATGATCGCACCAGGAAATTAAATCGCTACCTTTACCGTAGGAAAACCTATTAGCTAGGTTTACCGTTCAAGCTGCTTCTTTGGACAAAAAAGAGCCGCTGACTCAACACTTTTCAGCCCTTTCTCCAACCACCTTCAATTTTAAAGAAATAATCAGCAGCAAATGATCGAACGTACCTTCCTGCTCGTCGCTGTCTCCTAAAATAACAAGAGATAGAAAAATATGTGAAAACAAAGGAAATTCTAAATTCACCTTTTGATAAGAAATAGACCTTGTTAGTTTGTATGTTTCGTTTTCCCATCTGAGACCTCAGAGAACTGTTTCTTATGCATGTTCATATTTATGCATAATTTATGAAAAGAGAAAAGACGAATTCCCTGGAGAACATCAAGTGGTCTGAATTGAGAAAACAAAACGTAGAAGCTAAAAAGGTCTATTACAACAGCATGGAACGTAGCTTATAATCTGAGAAGCTTGAATAGTTTGAAATCCCGTTTACAACTGTAATTTTAAAAAAAAATACATAAATACTATTCAAATGACATCTCGCTCCCTATCCTAACGTGAGTTTGGTTCAGTCAAAACATACTCCAATAGGGTCGGTCACCGTTGTTCTTAAATGCTACTTTTGAGTTGCAAACAAGTACAACGCCATTCATATAAGGTCCCCTCCGAATATCAAAGCTGAAGCTAAACGTCGAACTCTTCATGTACGGAACTCAATCCTTCAGTTAAGTACATAAAAAGATGGGTGGGCTGGAAGCTCTACGAACGGCTCACAGGATTAATTTAGAAAAGATAGCCCTAACCCAAACAAAACTAACAATGAACCCCACCTCTGAAACAATAGAGTTTCGGGCCAACAAGAACCTATCAAATTGGAGGTTCTGGCCAACCAGGAAAAGATCAACGCTTGAATCAATTAAGTCTGACCGTCTAATTTGGGTTGACCTATGAATTTGGTTGGAGGTGCCCCCCATGGGAATTTTTTTTTTTAATAATTTATTTATTAAACATCATTTAACATAACATTACAATAAACTTTACAATAACTGGGCGGCAAATAAAAAGGAGGCGAAACAATAAAATAGATAAATAAACAAACAAACAAGCAAAATAAAGCGAAATACGAAGGTTCAACAGATTAACGACAACAAGCAGAACAAATAGAAAAATGTTTGCTAAATTACTACAAATCCAACACTAATCAGAAATGCACAGCGTGGTCCACGTATTTCTGTATTTGTTAAGATTTCCTTTTGTTATTGCATTTTCTCTTTCGCACTGGATTTTAATTTCCAGGAGAACAATGAAAACCTCCAGCCCTGGGGTCTCAAACTTGTTTCTAGCTAAGTAAACGTAATATCTAGCAATTAAGAGATAATGGTTAAAAGTATGAAAGCCGTTAGATTCAGGTTTGTATCCATAAAGAACTTCCGTTGGATTGGGATTTATGTTTTCAGAACGTTTACGATTCCACCAGTCTATAACTTTTTCCCAAAAACGTTTTATCGCAGGACACTCGTAAAACATATGGCTAATAGTTCACAAGGAGCATCACATTGTTCGCATTTTGGCGAAGATTTAACATTCATTTTCCAAAGGCGTTGGTTGGTCGGAAGAATATTGTGGATGAGTTTGAACTGAAAACTTCTTAGCTTATTTTCAAAGGTGATTTTGAATGGAAGCTCATATACAGCACTAGGAGTGAATGTTTGTTCTCTTAAATAGGATTCAGTTAATGGAGGGCAGAAAGATTTCTCAGCAAATATTAGTCGAGCATATTTTGATGAAACATTTCCAACGGTTAGTTGTGTCACCTTTGGTTCGTTGGTGTGTTCCTGATTGCCATGTAAGATAGCATTTTTCCAATCTTTAGGAATCGCGGCCAGAAGACCACCGTAATCAAGAAACGTACCACGAATGTGAAAAGTATCTTTAAGCTCTTGGAAAGATAGGAAGTTATCATGAGCATTGAGGATATCTTTGATTCTTAAAATGCCTTTACTAACCCATGCTTTATAAAAAACCGTCTTTCCGCCGATCTTAATAAAGCGGTTATTCCAAAGTATTTCCTCTTTAATTTCATTAACACTAAGGGGTACCTTGGAATGAAGGATCTGCCAGACCGTTAAAATGTTCCTATAAAAGAGGGGGAGACCTTCTAGATCTAAGAATTTCAAATCGTAATTACACTGAAACAAAAAAGAGCCTCCGAATTTTTCAAGATGAGAGTCAAGAAGCGCACACCAATGATGACCATCCGATGAACAATAGCGATTTACCCAGGCAGCTTTAAGAGATTTTTCTACGTCCGAGAAATTGACCATGTTAAGGCCACCTTTGGAGATTGGGCCTGTCAGTGTGTTTCTTTTGATTTTATCAGGCTTAAAGTTCCATATGAAAGGGAAAATGACCTTATTAACTTCTTTAGCAAAATCGGTCGGAGTATCAAGTACAGAGCAATTATAAACAAGTTTAGACAGTGCTAATGTTTTGACAATAGCAATTCGCCCCAGGATTGACAAGCGCCGACCTGACCAAAGATTTAACACCTTTTTTCATTTTAACAAGCCGCTCTTCAAAGTTGATTTTCTCGCCAACGTGCGTTTCATAAGCGAAAACTACGCCGAGGGAGGAGACGTATTGCTTCGGCCAAGAGATTCCAAAAGGTTCGTCCTTACCTAATCTGTTTTTCCACAATCCCAGCCACAACCCTTCAGTTTTCGACTTATTTATTCTCAGACCGGAGAGCGTACTGAATCGGTCAAGCAAAGCGAAAAGGGCTACTGCAGACGAGTCGTCGTGAATATAAGTAGTGGTATCGTCGGCATATAAACTGACTTTAGATTCTTTGTTTCCGTTCTTAAGACCTTTGATCGATTTTCTTGTTCTAATCTGAATAGGAATTTTCACTGAGGAGCGACTTTGTTTTACACATGGATCCTTTTACGTGCCGAACCTAATGCATAAATTACTAGAATTTATTTTTACTCCGGCTAATTAAGTTCGACTTCTTAATCAACTGTCGAACTCTCATCATTTGGGTCGACCAAAATAGCTGTAAGTTAGGTACATGAAAAGTTCGATGTTTGAACTGGGCCTATGCTACCCTGTTTTTCTTGTTTTGAAAAGACTAGTATGTAATTCAAATGTATTGCTAGCTCATATATAAGGTGTCTTTTCCAGTTCACTCGTACTAGAATACACTCCCGTACTCTTAATGCTTGTTTACATGGAGTTGGGACACCCCAGGTAGAAGAGGTTATAACCTCTCATTTTAATTTGATCAAATTTACCTGATAACGGGGGTGACCCGCCATATGTTACCTCACCTATCTGGGGTCGCCCACCTCCATGTAAACTAGCCCTGAGGTTACCGAGACGAAAACACTGGGTTAATACTTACCAGAAAGTTTGCGTTTCTTGTTTCTATTCGCCTGATCATTTCTGGGTCTGCTCCTCATCATGAATGGCTTGCTGTAGAACTGTTGCGTTTCTTCTTCAAGTCCGTTGTGAATTGACAGCTCGACTAGCAACTGAAAAATGTTCCTCTTATCCATTTCCACTTTGGCCAATTGGTACACTGGAGCAATGGGGCCATCATAAACGGAGTCCAAGTTCACAGAGAAATCATACTGCAAAACAGCACAGGACAGTAAACAAATAAAAATTTGGCTCTACAGATTTTCAAATGAAGGAAATAGTGCTATCGCAATTGGGTTCCCTTTAATACGTATCTACTGGACAATCATTTATCCGGTGGATGGGGCTATGAAACGCTTGAACATTACCGGGGCCAAAACATTTAAATGTGATCATGTTCGAAAACAAATGCAATGCCAGAACGCAATAAGCAGCGCTTAACTGTGGGTTTTAGGAAATCAGTCGGAGATCACAAAATAAATTTTCCCTTCAGAAAAGTGTTCCTTGTCTAAGCTTTATGTGTCCTGTTTACCCGTCCCTTAATTTCAAGATTGTAAGTAGTCCTTGCGTCTCGCGGTAAATTAAGTTTGGCCAGTTTGGTAGTTGTCAAATTGACGAAGTCCTGAGGGATGACAAAACAAAACCACGGTGATGCTGTCTCTTCACCGCTGGGGAAAGCAAGGGGACACTTAACAGAAAGTCTACTGCAAAGGAAACAAGAATTAATATAGTACCTTTTCGATATCGTGGCTTCCATGAATGACGTCAAGTTGGACGGGTCCGTTCTGATCTTGGTGAAGTTTTGCCGCTGATGGCTCCCGGAGTACCCAAACTTTTATCCCCAGGATATCTCCCAACCCGTAGCGCGCTTCCATTTGCACAATTCCATTTGGCACTCGCTGTTTTGCTACCCCTCCGCTCCTGATCTGTACTTTGTCAAACACAGTTTTTTCCTCCAACGTCACAAACCGTACTTCTGCTTCAACTTGAAAATCTTCGCTTCCAAAGGACCCGATAGGGAGAGGAAAGGTAGCGAAAGCTGGAATAAAAGGTACAATAGCCTTTTCACATTCTGATTGAAAATGAGAGTGACATTGATTGAAAGTCAGACTAACATCAAGCTTCCAAGTTTGGTATAGAGACTGTGCATGGTATCTACAGTTCATTGGGATATAAATTACAATAGCCATCTCACAATTTGATTGAAAGTCAGAGTCACACCGCCTTCAAATCTTCGCTTCCAAAGGACCCGATTTGGATAAAAGTTGCAAGAACCATTTCACAATTTGATTGACATGAAAATCAGAGCGATGCCACCTGCAAATCTGTCTTCGCTTCCAAAGGACCCGATATGGAGCGGTAAGGGATCCACGGATAAAAGTTACAATAGCCACTCCACAATTTGATTGAAAGTCAGAGTAATGCCGTATTCATGTGACAATGTTTAGGTAGGCCTAGATACAAATATCGCAAAAAATGTTCTAAATTTCTTTCTAGAAATTCTCATAAAATTCCTAAATTTCTTAAAAAATCTTCTAAATTTCTCAGAAATATCATTTTTTTCTAATGTTAATTAGACCCATTTTTGGCTTTATATCAATTAAAGAAATGAAAAAAAATATATACATTATTATTTGAATAGCAAAAGATGTAAATTGACTGATTGATTCCACGTGGCGTCGAATTAATTGGTAGGTACTTTGTATATGGTGCATCTTATTGTACTGCAGAATAAATCTGCTGAATTGGTAGTATCGCTGGCTCGTAAAAGGACACGAAATTAATATAAACCGTTTTTTTTGTTCTTATGAAGTATCTTTTTTGTGATAATTGCTCTAAATATCACTTTTTTTTCTAAATTTCTCAACATTTTCTAAATTTCTCAAAAACTTCTAAATATCTCAAAAAATATCGCGATATTTGTATCTAGGCTTATGTTTAGGCATGTCACAATTTTACTGAATGGGTGATATGACTCCTGTAAAGTAAGCCTTCACATTCAAACGAGTACAGAAAGCTTAGCGCAGGTTATATCCTTAGAATGGATAGAATGCTCTAAAGCTAAAAGAGTGATATCGTAAGAAGATGATTGACCGAATAGAGAGACTAGTAAGTTTTAGCATAAAAGCCTTGAGGATTACATCATGAGATCAGCAGTTTAACATACTTGCTATATTTAAAGAAATTACAACTTATGTATTTGTTGCTTAAACACAACTCTCACATTGTTGCAGCATTGGCGGACCGAACGTAATTCCCAAGTGCTTTACAGGAGAATTGTTTCATGACTTACGTCAAACTTTTCTCGTGTATTCCCCAAACATCTCGCACAGGTTGACTTTACCACGCCGTTATACCAGCAGAGTACTCACTCCATTTCTTATGTAATTTAACAACCTTAAAGTTAACCAACTGCCTCACTTAAGTGGAAGTGGGTGCCTGGGATACCCAGGGACTTCCACTGTGGCCAGCCAAGCCCCTAGATAGAATACTGCCCCCATGGCTGGCAAATGCTCGCAACCCAGCCATCAGGCCCCATTCCGGGCATCGGTGACACTGATAAAACGGTGGAAGGAAGAAAAATAAGGGATGGGATGGGGAAAGACGCTAAATGAACCGCTCCACCGACCACTGCACAAACGCTCAACGAAGTACTCCCAGATCCTAGCAGTGTACAAAGCTACCACGTACCATGTGAGCCTGCACTTATGGAATTGACCGCTGGATACCCGCTAAGCTCGTGGACCGCATGACCGCTAGTGGACCGCTTGACCGCTAAACTTGTGGACCACTTACCGCTAAGCTTGTGAGCCGCTTAAGCTCTAAGCTCATGAACCGCTTGACCGCAAAGCTCGTGGACCGCTTGCCCGCAAAGCTCGTGGTAGTTAACTTACTTAAATTACATTTAACCAAATTGAAAATGTGGTATTTCATTTTCTACTATGAATTTACTGATATAATAAACATAGTATCAGTATGCACAGTATCAGTATCAATAATAATTGAAATTAAGTCACTTCAAAGTTCATAAAGAAGTTTAACAAGATAATAATTAAACCTTTGGCCTATCCTATGGTAATAGGCCCTTTCCAGTATGGCGGTTTTGTTCCACAGCATTTCATTCCTCGGTTTTCTGGGCAAAATTCAAGTTTAGACTGCCCATGAGGGTAATTGTTTACGCGTTCAGCGTATAACTTCATTGGTCCGAAAGTGAGAGATGACGTTAGCAATATCCAAAAATAAGTTATTTAATTTAAAACCCGGAAATAAGACAATACGACTTGTAATTCTTTTCTCGCTCTATATTTTAGCACCGCGAATACATGATGCATAGTCTTCTAATTCTCGACTCTGTGGGGCAAATCTTATAGTGTGTCCATTCAAAATTCAAGCTTTTCACATGATACTAGCAGGAAGCAAGTGAAATTTGTTTACGGTTTGTTTTGGTTTCTAATGTTTAAAAGTCTGAACTTATTACTTAAGGCAATTAACAGGTTAAGTTTGAAAAAAAAAAATAGAAATGCGGTGGTGGTGGAGGAGGAGGGAAACAAAAAGGAAGCTTATGTAAAGACGACTTCGCTAAGAATGACGTCGTTTAAATTTCTGCGTGGCCGTCGACGTCCTGTTCCCAGTCGTTAACGTTACAGCCAAAATAAAGCTCTCCCCTCAAAACCTATCTCCAAAGAAGTCAACATAGAAACTAAGAGTGCAACCATTGCTTTTTTTTTTCTTCTCCTTTTTCTCTCCTTAATCTTTCTATGTTTTCTTTCCTTGTTCTTTTCCTGGAGGATTTTCGGGCTAATTTTGCCTTCAGCCGGCTTTTGGTCTTTTTCTCAGTCAAAAGACTGCAATTTTTGTTCGGTACGTTTTCGAAAACCTAACAAGATAATGCTTTGGCTTTTACTGTTACCTGTACATTAATTTTCGTTAACGTACCGACATCCTCAATATACAAGTTTCACTTTTTTTAAGCTTTTCGTTTTCATTTTGTTAAGAGTGAACTAAAGAGGAGGCGAGGATAGTTTTACTTATACTTTACGATACACAACAATGCACAGTTTTTAATTGCCTATGAATTTAACAAGACGAAAAAGCGTTTTCATTTTAGGAAAAGTGTTTTTACCTTCGCAAAAAAATTATGAAGGTTAACGGAACATTCGTCGCATAAGAACCTTGTCTCCAGTAAACTGTTGTTTCAAAAAAACGAAATAGTACAATAGGGAAGCAGGTTTTGAAGGGAAAGATTAATTCTGGGTAGCCAAAACAATGCGAATGTAAAAATATCTTGTAGGGGTCTATGGAGTAATGACGCAAAGCATAATTCACGTAACTCAGTCAGAAGGTTCACATGCAGTGAAGGGTTACACAACGCTCATCCGAAGAGAAACATAGGTTCCGCAAATAGAGGTGAGCCATCAGAAGCTAAGTGAGGCATGCCCATCATGTCGTACATATGTCCAGTACTTTCGCGCCTTCATTGACCACTGCAATTATTTTCAGACGTATAGCATCCCATTATTGTTGTAGAAAAAGAGGCCTTCATTTGCCAATGGACGAAAAAAACTGGTCAAAGTTCAGGGTTGTTCTCACAAACGAAATGCAAGAAGAGAATATAAGCGCCTTAAGACCACAGACCCATTAATCTACTTATTCATCTTACCAAGAAATGAAGGACTGCCGCGGAAAATACAAACTGAACACACAGATACACTAAACTAAATCTGAGACTCGCTACAAGAAGAAGATAAAAAAGAACAATAACACTGGGTTTGGTTTTCTCGATTTCCCTTACAACAGATTTGGTCAGGTGTAATGAAAAGCACAGAGAGTTACGATCTAGCAAAAACCAAATAGACGGAGTCCTTAGCGGAATATTTACTCACTCACATTGCAAAGTACGGAGTTACAATCCTAAAGGAGGTTGTGTATGTCGCGCGAAAGAAAACCCCCTGTTTTCGATCACACATATTGTGTCCAAGGTTTGAACATAACTACTTCACAAAACTCCATTACACGGAAAACGGGAGTAGCTTGAGCAGTTTGTACTGATAGAAAGCTATTGTTCGTTGTACACATTTAGTAGCACGTATCCTGCAGGATGGATGCAAATTTAGTAGCCGAGTGATGGGGAACAGTTTGATTTGATATTTTATTGTTCACCATCAGTCAGCTACTAAATTTGTATCCATGCTGCATAGATATAAAAAATTACCAGCCTGTAAGCTGCTAAAATACTTACTGCATTTCTGATATTGCGCAAAAAATCAATTATTAATATTTTTAACCCTGTTAACACAGACTGATTAATAACTTCGCTTTTAAATACGGTCATAAAAAAAATTAAAGCTTGGAATGTTAAGACAGACGAGTGGCTGGGTAACGTGTGCAAAGCCGTCAAGACGAAACACTGACCCAGGTGTTTCTCACACATTTAGTCGGCGTTTCTTAAAACAAAACTACCCAAAACTACCCAAAATACATTACTTCTATGACAGCAAACTTGTATAAGATATGGTTGCACTTAAGTTGCCGGAGCGTGAATTTAAGGGTCAGTTGAACTTTGTACGAGAAAGAATATAGCATGTTCACGGAATTAATTTATTCCGTACAGCTTTAATAAAATCAGCTCTTGTTCAAACTTCTAAAAACACAATTACGCCGCATACCTCCAAGTTCAAGTCAATTACTAACGTTTCATTTGTGGACCTTTGAAAAATATTATTTATTATACTTCACTTTGAAGCAGGTGAAACATAATTCACCTACGTTGTGCCGTCCGCGATAGCCGAATTACGTCATAAATGAACATGTCTTGAACCAGCAGCCACACTAAAATATGAACTTTTAGTACCTTCAACCTCATTGGCCCATGCAATACACATTCGAACAGACAAAGCCACAAATCCACAAAGCAACAAAGATACATACCCTAAGACCACTGACATATGAGCTAATTTTTTTTCAAAATAGCGAAAAAGAAAAATATTTCGCCATAATAATTAACATCGGCTAAGAATCTAAAGCCTTTACAGAATGAGCCAATCGTTAGCGCCGAAACATGATCGCACCAGGAAATTAAATCGATACCTTTACCGTAGGAAAACCTATTAGCTAGGTTTACCGTTCAAGCTGCTTCTTTGGAGAAAAAAGAGCCGCTGACTCAACACTTTTCAGCCCTTTCTCCAACCACCTTCAATTTTAAAGAAATAATCAGCCGCAAATGATCGAACGTACCTTCCTGCTCGTCGCTGTCTCCTAAAATAACAAGAGATAGAAAAATATGTGAAAACAAAGGAAATTCTAAATTCACCTGTTGATAAGAAATAGACCTTGTTAGTTTGTATGTTTCGTTTTCCCATCTGAGACCTCAGAGAACTGTTTCTTATGCATGTGCATATCTATGCATAATTTATGAAAAGAGAAAAGACGAATTCCCTGGAGAACATCAAGTGGTCTGAATTGAGAAAATAAAACGTAGAAGCTAAAAAGGTCTATTACAACAGCATGGAACGTAGCTTATAATCTGAGAAGCTTGAATAGTTTGAAATCCCGTTTACAACTGTAATTTTAAAAAAAAATACATAAATACTATTCAAATGACATCTCGCTCCCTATCCTAACGTGAGTTTGGTTCAGTCAAAACATACTCCAATAGGGTCGGTCACCATTGTTCTTAAATGCTACTTTTGAGTTGCAAACAAGTACAACGCCATTCATATAAGGTCCCCTCCGAATATCAAAGCTGAAGCTAAACGTCGAACTCTTCATGTACGGAACTCAATCCTTCAATTAAGTACATAAAAAGATGGGTGGGCTGGAAGCTCTACGAACGGCTCACAGGATTAGTTTAGAAAAGATAGCCCTAACCCAAACAAAACTAACAAAGAACCCCAACTCTGAAACAATAGAGCTTCGGGCCCACAAAAAACTATCAAATTAGAGGTTCTGGCCAACCAGGAAAAGATCAACGCTTGAATCAATTAAGTCTGACCGTCTAATTTGGGTTGACCCATGAATTTAGTTGGAGGTGCCCGCATGGGAATTTTCACTGAGGAGCGACTTTGTTTCACACATTGAACCTTTCACGTGCCGAACCTAGTGCATAAATTACTATAATTTATTTCACTGGTGAACATTGTACACCACTGTACATCGTGAAAATGAATTGTCGGTGGCTAATTGAGTTCGACTTCTGAATCAACCGTCGAACTGTTATCATTTGGGTCGACCCAAATAGCTATAAGTTAGGTACATGAAAAGTTCGATGTTTGAACTGGGCCTATGCTACCCTGTTTTTGTCTCGACTTTTCTTGCTTTGAAAAGACTAGTATGTAATTCGAATGTATTGCTAGCTCATACATAAGGTTTCTTTTCCAGTTCACTCGTACTAGAATACACTCCCATACTCTTAAGGCTTGTTTACATGGAGGTGGGACACCCCAGGTAGAAGAGGTACCCGCTTAGGTGGGGTAACCCGCCTGTTCATATAATCTCTCATTTTAATTTGATCACGTTTACATGATAGGTGGGGTGACTCGCCACATGTTACCTCACCTATCTGGGGTCCCCCACCTCCATGTAAACTGGCCCTAAGGTTACCGAGACGAAAACACTGGGTTACTACTTACCACTTAGTTTGCGTTTCTTGTCTTTATTCGCTGGATCATTTTTGCACCTCATCATGAATGGCTTGCTGTAGAACTGTTGCGTTTCTTCGTCAAGTCCGTTGTAAAACGACAGCTCGACTAGCAACTGAAAAATGTTCCTCTTATCCATTTCCACTTTGGCCAATTGGTACACTGGAGCAATGGGGCCATCATAAACGGAGTCTAAATTCACAGAGAAATAATACTGCAAAACAGCAAAGGACAGTAAAGAAATAAAAATTTGGCTCCACAGATTTTCAAATGATGGAGATAGTGCTATGCCAATTGGGTTCCCTTTAATACGTATCTACTGGGCAGTCATTTATCCGGTGGATGACGCTATGAAACGCTTCAACATTACCGAGGCCAAGAAATTTAAATGTGATCATGTTCGAAAACAAATGCAATGCCAGAAAGCACTAAGCACCGCTTAACTGTGGGTTTTAGGAAATCAGTCGGAGATCACAAAATAATTTTTTCCCTTCAGAAAAGTGTTCCTTATCTCAGCTTTACTTGTCCTGTTTCCCCGTCCCTTAATTGAAAGATTGTAAGTAGTCCTTGAGTCTTGCGGTTACTTAAGTTTGGCCACTTTGGTAGTTGTCAAATTGACAAAATCCTGAGGGATGACAAAACAAAACCACGGTGATGCTGTCTCTTCTCCGCTGGGGAACCCAAGGGGACACTTGACTGAAAGTCAACTGCAAAGGAAACAAGAATTAATATAGTACCTTTTCGATATCGTGTCTTCCATGAATGACCTTAAGTTCGACGGGTCCGTTCTGATCTTGGTGAAGTTTTGCCGCTGATGGCTCCCGGAATACCCAAACTTTTATCCCCAGGATTTGTCCCACCGTGGAGCATGCTTCCATGTGCACCATCCCATCTGGCACTCGCTGTTTTGCTATCCCTTCGCTCCTGATCTGTACTTTGTCAAACACAGTTTTATCCTCCAACGTCACAAACCGTACTTCTGATCCAACTTGAAAATCTTCACTTCCGAAGGACGCGATATGGAGAGGTAAGGTATCTGGAATAAACGTTACAATAGCCTTTTCACATTCTGATTGAAAATGAGAGTGACATTGATTGAAAGTCAGAGTAACATTAAGCTTCCAAATCTTCGCTTCCAAAGAATCAGGTATAGAGTCTGGGCATGGTATCTACAGGTCATTTGGATAGAAATTACAACAGCCATCTCACAATTTGATTGAAAGTCAGAGTCACACCACCTTCAAATCTTCTCTTCCAAGGGACCCGATATGGAGCGGTAAGGGATCCACGGATAAAAGTTACAATAACCACTCAACAATTTGATTGAAAGTCAGAGAATTGCTGTCTTCATGTGACAATGTTTAGGCATGTCACAATTTCACTGAACGGGTGATATCACTCCTGTACTTTAGCAAGCCTTCACATTCAAACGAGTACAAAGCTTAGCGCAGGTTATATCCTTAGAATGGATAGAATGCTCGAAAGCTAAAAGAGTGATATCGTAAGGAGATAATTGACCGAATAGAGAGACTAGTAAGTTTTAGCAGAAAAGCCTTGAGGATTGCATCATGAGATCACCAGTTTAACACACTTGTTATATTTAAAGAAATTACAACTCATGTATTTGCTGCTTAAACAAAACTCTCACATCCGTGCCGTCTCAAATAAAAACTGACTCCTCAAGAGAGAAATATCAGTAGATAGCCAGTAAGTGTCAATAAAGAACCATTTCGTATTGTTCACACAGTTTTATCAACTATGACAAATTTGTCACCAAAATCGTTAGTTCAAGTCACGTCACCTAGTACTGAAAAAAAACTCCGAGGTATACTGATAAAGCTAGAAGTTATGCATTATAAATCAATATAAACAAACGTTTATGACGATTATGGATGATCTGGAGATCGAAGCCGTTTTGCCAAACCTCATCTTACTGTCGGGTTCGTTTATTTTACAAACATCCGCCTAGATTCCGCCTTTTTTCATGCGTCTTCCCGTTTGTGCATATGCATATGAAAACGGATGGAACAAATTTGTCAAAACGGTACCTAGTTTCCTGATTTGTTTGCCCCTTTAGCTTGTCACTCCACAGAATCATTTTGCAGCGTGATTCGCATATCAGAAAAGAAAGAAAACAATGTCAAAAAGTACCTACAATCGGCGACAAAATTGTTGAGCCATTGTACTCAAATAGGGTAACTTCGGAGAACAAAAGAATCCGCACTCCTCCCCTGTCCCCTCCATTCAAAGTTGGGGTGTTTGTTGTTTTCTATAGGTAGCTAGAACAAGGGCACAACATTGCACGGAGGGGATGGGGGAGGAAAGCTATATTTCCTCCTTTTGAAGTTAATAAAACGAAAAAAAGTCCAGTTTGGTGCGAAGTGTCTCAACTCATTTTGTCGCCAATTGTCTGAATGGAAATCTACGCGCTGTTGTCCTATTAGCAGCGGTTAGGAGACGATAACTAGTCGAGATTACTATATTCACTGGGTCATTTTTCAGAAGATAGATATAATACCCATATAATCCCTTTCCTGTGTTTTTCGAAGGAAAGGTAGTTTTGACAATCTTTGTACTCGGTAGTGTTTTCAAGTAATTACGCAGCACACCCGCGTACCGAATGACTGATTTTCCTCTGGTAACTAAGTGTGATCGTTAGGAATCGATGGCAGATAATACATTGTATTTGAATATATCCTTAGTACGTTCGAAGTGTTTATTCGAAGTTTGGCTATTTGATAAGGGTGGGATGAACGATAAAATAGCCATGATTGCAATGCGCAGGAGAATTTTCAGGAAAAATGTTTCAACTTCTAACGCACAGCAAAGCTGCATAGCATCGCTAAATCTGTGCAGTAGATTCGTTGCCCATATACTCATAAGGGTCTTTGAAGAATGTACTTTACAGTAGAAACTATGAGGTCAGGAGGAGACTGGCCACGAGTAACCACGAGTAACCAACTTTGTTCTTAAGAGATAATCAGATTATTTTATTTTATACTCATCGTGGTTACTCGTGATTACTCGTGGAAATTCCCCCTAAAGAGCAATTTTAGCCATGATAACTACTTTAATGTCTAGAAATCTATTAACTTTTCAATTCTTTTCACTTTGTTCTTTGTTTCGATGCGTTTCGATAAAGGAGAGAATAAAAAATCGTGCGCGACGCGCCATATCGCACGATGTCAAGTCACGGTTAAGCCTGATAGGAAATGTCACGCACTGAAAATAACGAAATCGCCTTATTCTAATTGTTCTAAAATAGGTATGATGAAGTCAAACATAACAAATAAAAAGCCAACAGGGGTCTTACATCCCAGCATAAAGAAATGAATTCAATTAATTTTCTAAAGGACATAGGGCCACTTTTCGATTCAGACAATCGGCCACAAAATTGTTGAGACATTGTACTCAAATAGGGTAACTTCGGAGAACAAAAGAATCCGCACTTCTCCCCTATCCCCTCCATTCAAAGGTAAGGTGTTTGTTGTTTTCCATAGGTAGCCAGAACAAGGGCACAACATTGCACGGAGGGGATGGGGAAAAAAGCCCAGTTTAAGGCGAAGTGTCTCAACTCATTTTGTCGCCAATTGCAGTTTCTTGCAGCCTGGATATCATGACGCCATAATTTATCCTGTGTGGTCATAAAAATCGAAGCAAACTTAGAACCGCGTGGACTGAGTCATCACTACATGGCCAGTGGCCTGTCGGTGGATCTTACCCACCCAAGTAACCATGCGGCTTGTAGAGTGCATGGGAGAAATGCATATGAATTTTACTAGTAATTGAAGAGACTGATAAAACTTAAAGTTGTTTTTATTTCGTGCCAATACAAAAGAGCAACTGAAATGTAAGCCACTGTGGCCATCCAGCCAGCCCCTAGATAGAACACTGCCCCCATGGCTGGCAAATCCCCGCGACCCAGCCATGAGCCCCAATTCCAGGCACCGGTGTCACTGATGAAACAGTGGAAGGAAGAAAAATAAGGGATGGGATGGGGGGAAGACGCTAAATGAACCGCTCCACAGACCACTGCACAAACGCTCAACGAAGTACTCCCAGATCCTAGCAGTATACAAAGGTACCACGTACCATGCGAGCCTGCACTTATGGGATTGACCGCTGGATACCCGCTAAGCTCGTGGGCCGCTTGACCGCTAAGCTTGTGGACCGCTTGACCGCTAAACTTGTCGACCACTTACCGCTAAGCTTGTGAACCACTTAAGCGCTAAGCTCATGAACCGCTTGACCGCTAAGCCCGTGGACGGCTTGCCCGCTAAGCTCGTGGTAGTTAACTTAGTTAAATTACATTTAACCAAATTGAAAACGTAGTTTTTCATTTGCTACTATGAGTTGACTGATATAATAAATATAAGGGTGTGCACCAATAGGAACCCAGTGCACAGTATCAGTATCAATAATAATTGGAAATAAGTCACTTCAAGGTTAATAAAGAAGTTTAACACGATAATAATTCAACCTTTGGCCTATCCTGTGATAATATGCCCTTTCCAGTATGGCGGTTTTGTTCCACAGCATTTCATTCCGCGGTTTTCTGGGCAAAATTCAAGTTTAGACTGCCCAGGAGGATAATTGTTTACGCGTTCAGCGTATAACTTCATTGGTCCGAAAGTGGGAGATGACGTCAGCAATATCCAAAATTAAGCTGTTTAATATTAAAACACAGAAATAAGACAATACGACTTGTAATTCTTTTCTCGCTCTATATTTTAGCACCGCGAATACATGATATGAAGTCTTCTAATTCTTGACTCTGTGGGGCAAATCTTATGGTGTGTCCAAAATTCAAGCTCTTTACATGATACTAGCAAGAAACAAGTGAAATTTGTTTAAGGTTTGTTTTGTTTCTAATGTTTAAAAGTCTGAACTTAGTACTTAAGGCAATTAACAGGCCTAGGTTAACTTCGAAAAAAAAAGAGAAATAGAAATGTGGTGGTGGTGGAGGAGGAGGGAAACAAAAAGGAAGCTTATGGAAAGACGAAGTCGCTAAGGATGACGTCGTTTAAATTTCTGCGTGGCCGTCGACGTCACTGTTCCCAGTCGTCACCCGTTGTGATACTTACGCAGGCGGGTGCCGGTACGTCGATTTGGCGGGAATTTATCAAAATGTTTACTTTGTGAAAACTGCTTTAAAGTTATACGAACTTTATTCGAATATGCCAAATTTAGGCGGTGTAAGAGACTGCCTCCTATTAGGTTTTAAAGAAAACATACTTACCTATAAGGAATTCATTCTTCTGTACGATATGAATACTTCTAAGAACCTTGACTTTCCTTACTGGCAGAACGAATCGTTCGATTCAGATGACCTGTGCGATGACGAATGTAAAGCTGAATTTCGTTTCATGAAGAACGATATTTATCAAATGAAAGATGTCCTACAAGTGCCCGATGAGATTGTTTGTTATAACTGACTTGTTGTCGAAGGGATTAAGGCTCTATGTGTTATTTTAAAGCGGTTTGCATACCCTATTCGCTACAGTGATATGTGCCTTGGATTTGCTAGACCTGTATCACAGTTTAGGATAATAACAGCTGCCGTGATTAACTTCATATATAACCAACACAGTCATCGCTTGAGAAGCTTCAACCAGGCTTGGCTTTCCCCTGCAAATCTTCAAACCTTCGCTGATGTGATCCATGACGCTGGAGCCCCCTACACTAATTGCTGGGGATTTGTTGATAGGACAGTCAGGCCAGTTTGTAGACCTGGGACATTACAAAGGACTTTATACAATGGACACAAAAGAGTTCATGCCATAAAGTTCCAGTCAGTGGTTGCCCCTAATGGACTGATTGCCAACTCGTACGGCCCAGTTGAAGGGAGGCGTCATGACAGTGGTATGTTAGCTGATTCTGGCTTGTTGCCACAGTTACAGCTTTACTCTCGCTCTCCCTTAGGCAATCCTTTATGCATCTATGCTGACCTAGGATACCTGTTGAGGCCACAATTACGAACACCGTTCAGAGGATTGCACCTTACTCCACTACAGGGGCAATTTAACACAGCTATGAGCTCTGTCAGAGCAAGTGTTGAATGGGTTTTTGGTGACATTATCAACAATTTTAGTTTCCTAGATTTAAAAAAAAACTTATAGCTGGGATTAAGTGTAGTGCGAAGTGAGCTGGGCACCACTATGCTAGACCCTTGCACAACCAATCCTCCTACTACCTCTAGCTCTGTTAAGACTGGGTCAAACTGGGGCCTAAGGGCTTGCCGTTCTGGTGAGGTGAAGTACTCCTCGTTATCGCACTCTTAAGCTCTTTGAGTTACAGGTCCTGACTTGTCTCCTCTAGCAGCTTATCCCATGATATTGCATCTGATGTCCTTCTCAAACAATTCGTCATCTTCACGAACAGTGAACTCTGTCTGGTGCACTGCCCTGGAGTCCTGCCTCGTGAGTGGTTCTGGGTGCCTGGAGTTATAATCTGCTTCATTAGTCTGCGCCTTTGCTTTCTTTCCAGGTACATAATTGAGCTTGTAATCAAACCCCTTCAGGCGAACTCTCATTCGTTCTGCCTCTGTCTAATTGTTAAACTATGTTTTATGTAAATATCAATTTTTATCTCTTTTCTTAGCTTTAATTTTTAAAGTAGGTGATTTTTGTTGTTGTTATCATTTTGTCATTTATGATTTGCAGGGCTCCACTGAAAACCGCTAAGGCGAGTGGGCTCCCTGGATAAATATCACTATTATTATTATTATTAATTTTACATAAATACGCGCCAAGCCGTTGATTGCTTTATGAGTTAATAGACAAATCTTAAAAGTAATACGTTGAGATTCAGGTAACCATTGCAGCGATTTCATTACAGGAGTTATATGGTCATATTTGCGAGCAAGATTGACCACACGCGCAGCAGTTTTCAGTACAAATAGTAGCCTATTGAACTGATACTTATGATAGGTAGTCCAAACAAAAGAGCATTACAATAGTCAATCATAGACGTAATAAAGGAGTGAACTAAGGTTTCACAGAACCTTGATCTAAGAATTTTCTAACGTTCCCTGTGTTTGGAAGATGGCGTAGGTAGGTTTTACAAATCATGCTAATATGTTATTTATTGCTACATCCTGTTCAAGTATCTCTTCCAGCACTCGTCAGCATAGAAGTGGTACTGTAGATTATGAGACTTAATGATGTCAGCAACAGGAGCGGTGTGTAATACATAAAGTAGGGAGCCCAAGACCAACACTTGAGGAAACCCACATGTTAAGACGATGATATAACACGAAAAATAAAAACATAAGAAATTGAATGTCTGTGTTTGTTTCTTCATCACACCATCTGAAGTTATCACGAACCTTCAGATTGCTTTAAATACCCCAAAAAACCCACTTTAATCAAGCCAACCCCCCAAAAATCCCAGAATAAAAAATTTTAAAGTTTAACCCAAAAAATCCTTTGATCATCCCTGTCACTGATCATCCACTGTGGTCAAGGGTCTGCGAGCAAGATGGACGCGTTATTGATTTAGCGTCGAAATGTCTTAATTTTTGCCTCTTTTTGTCGTGGCTTTTTTCCTTTTTTTCGTTGTTTTCGTAATATTATGGCTGTGTACGTTAGTCGTGAGGAGTTAGACAAGATCTTGTTATCGAAAATTGAACTTATCGAAACCTCACTGAACTTTAATGGCCACGAGTTCAAGAAGTTGCTAAGTAGAGTGGACACGCTCAAGAAGACAGTGAAAGCTCTTCAACTAGAAAATCAAGCTCTGAAGCCTCAAATATTAATTATGTCAATACTATGGTGAAAGAGAATGATTGCAATATTTCTCAACATTTTAAATGGTGGTGCCTAAGTGCAGGAACTGTGTGAAGCCTGTGAGGGAAAACCGTAGGGGCATCCAGTGCGATTTTTGCCTTCAGTGGTTTCATCTGAAATGCACTGTCCTGTCAGTTAAAGAGTACAATTATCTCTCTAGGACCCATGATCTATGGCTTTGGTTGTATTGTCATAGTGAAATTTTTCCCTTTACCTCTTTGGAGAATCATTAGCTAGTTGAGAAACTGGTCTTCAACTCCAACACTGAATGTCTATTTGCTCAGACAATATCTCTAGACTAAAGTTGGAATCCTTACCAAGTTTTGATATATCTACACTTATAAATAACAACAGTACCCTATCTAGTATTGACACTGACTTGAAATTGCCCTCCTTGACTAACTTTGGTTATTACTCTATTCATGAGTTCCATTCTAGTGAAGATATTCAATCAACTATTCGTCCTAGGGCTTTTTCTGCCCTACACTTTAATATAAGACGTCTTGTAGCTAACTTTAATGTTTTTCACCAAATGTTGAGTGACATGAATCATTCTTTTTCAATTATTGGTCTATCTGAAACAAAAATCAATGTTGGGGTGGATCCTTATAAATTAAAAATAATGATCTTCCGGACTATTGCTTTATGTCTCAACGATCTATGTCCAATGCAGGGGGTGTTGGCTTTTATGTTAAAAATAATCTTTCCTACACAATAAGAGATGAATTATGCAACCTGAATCTGAATCTATTTGGGTTGAATTGGAGGTTCCACACGAGCACAATATCGTCTGTGGATTAATATACAGACATCCAGAGTCTAAACTAGATAAGAAAGCTGAATTATTAAATATCTAGGATTACATATCGACTCACACCTTAGTTGGAAGTTCCACATTTTGCATATTTTCCAAAAAAAAAAAATAAGCGCTGTATAGGAATACTTTCTAAAATTAGGTACTTTGTTAGCCAACAAGTCCTTGTTTAGTTATACTGCACACTTATTTATCCTTTCTTGACTTATAGCTTAATAGCTTATAGCTTAATTACCTGGGGAAATACATATCCAACTTCTCTACAGCCTCTTATTACTTTACAGAAAAAAGCAGTTAGAATAATAACCTTTTCTGATTTCAATTCTCACTCTCAGTCCTCTCTTTCGCAAGTTGGAGCTACTTAAATTAGGGGATTTAATATATTTACAAATGTAGTCAATGCTCTTTTTATGCATGATTACTATTCATATAGACTTCCAAGTACTTTCAATAATTTATTTAAAAGCAGTAATAAAGTACATCAATATGCAACCAGACTGGCCTCTAAGAAGTCTTATTATTTACCGAAACTTAGGACGAATTATGGAAAATTTAATATCCGTTTCAGTGGGGCTAAACTGTGGAACGCTGTTAAAGAAGATCTAAAATCAGCGGGTCGTTTTCGCTTTAAAAAGCTTTTAAAAGAATCTGTCATCTCCAAATATTGATTGGTGTGCTATATGCAGCTGATTGTGTGCACAGCCATTGTTTTGTCTTGCTTCTTTTTTTTGTTCGTTTGTCTATTTGTTTATTTATTACAGCTTACAGATTTCTTCTTTGTGTGTCTTTGTGTGCATTTGATTATTGATAACAACTTTGATATCTAGTTACTTTTCCGCATGACTCAGCCACTCAGCGTGATTAGCTCTTGCTATTTCTGAGTGGCTGTGCTCTCTTTTTTTCACAATTATTTCCTTTTAATGTCTTAACACTTTTTGTATCAAGAGCACAATAAAGATTGTTGTTGTTGTCACTTAAAATCTGGAGTACCCTCCCAGGATTCGGCTCCTGCCCCCCCTGGGGTTAACACCAACAAAAAAACTCACAATCTCTAAATATGTTTGAAAACAGTTACAATCTCACTCACTCAAACTACTTATGATTTCAAGGTACTAAAGAAGCATTGAAAATCTAGCTGTATCAAATATCTGAGGGTTCAAAGTTCAATGAAGGAAAATTTACACCACGTGTCAAAACCTGAAGTAATAGCCGAGCTCTCGAGCATGGTGGAGCACCATGACCAAGAAAATTTGTTTCTCTGTGTGTCCATAAAAATTGGTAGCTGCGTGACCGTACATCTGTCTGCCCGCCCGTCCGTCTGTCCGTACCACAGGGAAACCAATGTGAAATGTCGCATTTTCTAGCTAGTATGGCAGCCTGTAACCTGTGTTTAACTTGATAATAGACATCCATAATAATGATTAATTGACAGCTGTCAAAACAGAATATCTGCCCGACCAGAATGACAGGACTGTATCACAGGCTCAGGTGTCAACTCATCAAGACTAGGCTTCTTTTTAGGTTTTCTGCCGACCAGTCATTAGCTTTCAGTTGATTGCAGGTTCAATTAACGCACAGGGTCTTCTCATAAAGTTAAGAACAGAGTTTTTGTTCCACTAAATGTCTATATATTAAGCACTGGCAGATCCACAGTAGGGGTCCTCATATTTTTAGACCAAACTGAGCCCCCCCCCCACTATCTGAAAGGCTGCATCTGCCTTTGCTAAGCATGTGAGGCTACCGTTTATTTCCGGCCGGTTCCATTTTTAGTGTGGGTACAATACTGTATTGTTTAGATTACAAAATTCCCCTAGGGAATTTGCATGTGTTTTTCAGGAGGAGATTGTGTTTTTTCTCTGGACAGTTTTGTGATGCAAGAAACAGTTTTTTAGCGTACAGTATGTATGGTCTAGAGTAAATTAAATCAATTCTGTTCAATTGTACATGTTGTGATTTGTAGAAGGAAAGTTGTTGTCTCACCGGGTTCGTTTGGAGCTCACAGTATGCAATGCAACTCCTAGTAATATAATATGGAGGCATAGTTAATTGAAGGGGAATGGTTGGGAAACCCTTTGTTATAGGTTTTTGCAAGCTTTTTTGGACCTGACCATGCAAAACATTCAGTAGCATTCCTATCATTTCGAAGTTATTGATCAATATAAACATTGCATTAATTTATTCAGTCATAATTTGTGAACAGAAAACAAAGGATTGTGCACGGTCAGGGAGATTCCAACATAACCTACAGCACCAATGTTTAAAGCTTTGATCTTTGCCGGGTTTCCTAACTAGTCTCCCCTGCTAACTATGATGGAGGCAAGTTCTATCTCTCTTTGCAAAGCTTGGAATGAAGTGCCCGCATGAGACGAGTTTATAATCTTGTCACACCACGAGAACCGCTCGTGGTCTTAGCCAACTGCAAAATTGGATGGCCCATCTATCTCGCTTACTATATATTGCTTGGTGACAATGACGTCATGAAGCGTTACGCCATGGAGCACTTTTTGTTTCCAGGCAACATAGACTTTGCTGCCGATGACCAGGGCGCACTCTAATGTTGTATTTATGAAGGAGTGATGGGTTTATGCAATGCCTGTGAAACAATGTTTATGATTGGTGAATCAGGAGCAATTTTCTATGCATATGACACAGAACAGCAAGAACAACAAGTGACTGGAAATCTTCGCCGGCGAAAATTTTCCACTGAAACTCCTCTGGAGAACGCCGACTACAATTCATTGGTGAGCAAATTCAAATTGAAGAAGACAACTGCGAAGCAGAGAGAACAGCTACGGCAATGTCGTCAACGCAGCCACCACAAACATGTACAGAGGCTGTGACAAAATACTACAATTACATTGTAAACGAAACCGATGAAGAGAGGAAACACTGACTGTCAATGCTTCAAAAAGCGACGAGAAGATCAGTCAACGCTTGAAGTTTACTGTCAAAATTACCTTCGATGCAGCGACAGGCAGCAACAGGTACACGATCTGTACAATGCACGTCAAGAACATCTTTCCAACGGACTCAGAACAGCCGATCAAAATTTCATTTACAATTTTCATTACTCCTACATAACATAACATAACATACATGTTTATTCAAACTCATAATAACTACATGAATTTGAAAGGGAGAGTCTAGAGGTTAACCCTATGAATAAAACTCTCCTAAAAACAACAAACAAACAATAAAAATTACAACTTTAAAAAGGATTTGAGTTTACATTTAAAAAGTTCAAGGGAACCGGCTTCAACAACATTACTAGGTAAATTGTTCCAATAACTAATTACATTGTTAAAAAAAGAATATTTAAAACAGTTGATTCTAGATAATTTACAATAAAGCTTATACGAGTGATTTGCCCTAGTGGATTTGACTTTTGCGATTTGAAAGAATTCCTCAAAATCCAAGTGTGATAAGCCAAACACGATCTTATAACATTCAACAAGAGAGGAATATGTCCTACGACTGGACAAAGATGGCCAATGTAACGAGTCACAACGCTCTTCATAAGACATATCACCTCTTTTTTGCCTAAGAGCTAATCTTGACGCACGTCTTTGCACGCTCTCTATTGCATGAATATCTTTGACAAGATATGGGTTCCAGACTGGAGCAGCATACTCTAAAAGTGGTCTGACCAATGTTTTGTAAAGCAATGAAAAAGTTGTTGTAATAGCTGTTCCAACCGACCGTCTTATTAGCCCTAGGACTTGGTTCGCCTTATTCACCTTAGTACTAATATGTTCACTCCAAGTAAGATCTTTTGATATAATAATTCCAAGATCTTTAAAGCTCTTGACATCTTTTAAGGCCGTACCTAGTTTATAATTCGTAGTCGATTTGTCACGAGAATGCGTTATTCGCATTGCTTCACACTTTTCCACACTGAAACGAAGTTGCCATTTTTTCGCCCATTTACCAAGATTATTCAAATTAGTTTGAAGGTATTGTTCATCGAGACTAGGGTGCGAAGCTCTCTGTAAATCTTTGTGTCATCCGCAAATAATTTAATTTTTGAAGAGACACTATCAACGATATCATTTATATATGCTAGGAATAAAATTGGACCAAGAATAGTTCCCTGTGGAGTACCAGATATCACAGGTACCCAATCAGAAAAAGTCCCTCTTACAACAACTCGTTGCTTTCTACACGTGAGGAAATGCCTCAACCAGTTAAGAAGTTTGCTCTCAATACCGAGGCTATATAACTTTATGAGTAGACGCTCATGAGGAACACTATCAAAAGCCTTTGCGAGATCGAGAAATACAACATCTGTTGCTACAGATGAATTCCTAGATCTGGCGAAGTCTTGAAAAGTAGAGAGTAATTGGGTCACAGTAGACCTACCCTGCAAAAAACCAAATTGGTTTTTGTTTATCACGTTTTGGTCTTGCCAAAATGACGTTAATCTATCGCGTACAATTTTTTCGCTGATTTTGCATATCATGGATGTAAGCGAATTTGGACGATAATTCTCCCTCAAGTGTTTAGAACCTTTCTTATGAAGTGGGACAATGTCAGCTGATCTCCAATCTTCGGGCAAATGGCCCAGCAGGAAAGATTTGTTAACCAGAAATGAGATCGAGGGCGCCAATTCGAACGCACATGATTTAAAATTACTGGTGAAATTCTAACTGGACCCGGGCACTTGTTCATTTTAAGAGACTTAAGATGCTTTAAAATTTCCTCAGTAGTACAGGAAATATAATTAAGTTTCTCACAAACTAAAGGCTCTAAAGAAGGCAAGTTGGTGAAGTCCTCAGAGGTAAAAACAGATGAAAAATAGGAATTAAAACTACTAGCAATACTCTCATCGTCAATCAGTTCTTTGTCACCAACCTTTAAAGATACCAGAGTATTCGTACCGTTACGTTTGCTTTTAATATAATTCCAGAAAGGCTTGGAATTACCAGAAACTGCAATATCAGAGGCCATATTGTTGATATACGTCCATCGAGCTAAGTTACATTCTCTTTTCACGACATTGTTCAGTTTTCTGTACTTCTCCCAAAGGGCGGGATTGCTGCTTTTTCGCGCTTTGTTATACAACAATTTCTTTTTTCTGCACAACCTAATGAGATCCTTTGTTATCCAAGGTGCATTACATTTTTTCTTGCCCCGACGCACGGGTATGCATTCATCCATAGCCGTAAATAAAAGATCTTTCCAGCAAGACCAGTTGTATTCAATGTCATCATCGAAAAAACCACAGTTCCAAGGAATGCAAGCCAATAAAATCTTCACAAGTAATTATTATTAAACATTAAAAATAGTATGGGTTAGCTGCATATTCGCCTGCAGCTATTCACTATCACACCCATTTTCTTTGACTATAATTACCAGGACCTGAACAATCGATGGCAATCGATAACAATCGATCACGAAAATTTTTGTGATTATTGATTATCATCGATTATCAATATCAATCGATAATCGATGGGAATCGATCAATTAACATAATAGACTGTTATCAATATGCAATATCAATCGATTACCTATTCAGTCAAACATTTCAATTGTCAATTTCATCGAGTACTAATAAAGTTACACTTTTTGATATCATTGCTTTTTATTTGAGTAAAAACTAGCGAGTAGCAATGCGTAAACTTGTTTATTCGCCCACACGTTTCACCCACACGTTTCGCACGGATTTGTGTGTGAGAGAAACAAACCCCACTGTTATGCTTCAATGAAACAGCTGGCAAATTATGCAAGGTGTGAAATATTTTATGCGTGATGTAACGTTTGGAGCCAACAGTTTAGCTAAGTATACGTAAAATATGTTCAATTTAATGCACACATTTTCTGTTACGTGCGTGTCTGCACAGACATATAAAGAAAGAAGAAGAAAAAGAAATAACAATGAGCTTAATCGTGTTTGAACGACGACTGCGTCCCAGGTCAGTTGAATCTTTGCAATGAAGTCGAAGCTAAATCGATCAAGTTTGTACTACTGACAACGAGATATGTTAATTGTCTTAATTGTTAATTGTTTTTCATGGAGCCAAACTTTGCTACGGAGGGTTAAAAATAATACACAATCTGCGTACACTCCCGCGATACCTGAAGATACGGAGACATGAATTCAGTGCCAATCGATGGCAATCGAGTGTGATTATCGATTGATCATCGATTGGCCGATGCCAATCGATGCTAATCAACAGTAATTAATCGATTTTCATCGATTGATCGATTGATTTTCCGATCATCGATTTTCATCTATTGTTCAGGTCCTGTAATTACACATGTAGGAGGGTCAAATGGGGTGAACACAGGACCTATGAAATATTGGCTACCCTTCCTTAACAACACCAACCCCATTTAAATCCCAGAAAATCCTTTTTAATGACAGAGCACTGGGTTCAAGTTTACTCCAACTTAAAGGAGATTAACTACATCTCCGGCCTTCCAATATTAGAGCCAGTGCTGAAACTCACCCTCCCTATATCTAGCCACACAATTTACTCCAATTCTCTCCCCCTTCCATCCCTGACATTTTATGGGCCTCCCCCAGTGCTTCATGAGGTTCTGCGATGCCCCTATTTCTAGTTTAATTACCGGTTGAGATCTCAAAGCTTCAACCAGTTGCAAGAATACTTGAGACACTGTGCGTTACTTGGGCTTAAATGGCCTGTCCATGATCTTGTGCTTGTGATCCCTCCTCCCCTTGACAAAGTTGCTAGCAATACCGGAATATGCTAAAACTTGAAGTAACATTTACGGAGGGGAGGGAGGTGGTGTGTTATATCTCACAGATCTGTGACTAGCAGCGATTTGCAGCAAGAAAGGCCCGTTTTTCTTCAAAATGTCTCAACATTTTTGCAACTGGTTGTTGCTTGCTGGAAAATTTCCCTTCATTACCGGTAATTAAAAAATAAACAGGTAAGATTTGCACTGACATGAATAAATGACTTACCAACTTGAGTTCGATGCTGCTCAAATTCCCGTTTTTCTTTTTCCTCCCTCTCAAGTGGAGTAGGAGTCTTTTCTGTCGTTGTATCACAATGCAGGAATATTAATCAGAAATAAGAGTATTAGTGGTTAAAAAAGTTCTTCGACAAACATAATTATTTAGTTATAAAACATAAGGCTTTCATTCAGTTGTTTCCCCAGTTATTTAAAGTTTGAACTCTGGTTACTTTATAATGGTAGAAACAATGACAGTGGATATAATGGCATGTTTGTCTCTAAGTCTCTGAGTTTTTTCAACTCCGGCAACACATTGAAAGCAATTAAATTGATACAAATTTTGTATCATGCTGCCAGTCATACTGCATAAGAGCCTAACTTCCTAAGACAGTAATGTATATGAATGGATGTAGTCATTTAAAAAAGAATAAAGAGAATAAAAATAGATACCATGTCATGGTCTTCTAGGCTGCCATCTTGCACAAAGTCATGTGCTTAAAAAATACCGTTACCCACAGAATACTGCGGGAACAATGGCTGCCATCTTTGGTGACCAATTCCGCTGACAAATTATGCAACGTACTGTCTATTACCTTCCAATCAAAGAAGGCATCTGTCATGTAATCGGATGGAATTCAAAAGTTCCCACCGGAACTTGGTGATAATCAAAGTCCCCACCGTGGGCCGACTTCTCTTGTCAAATCCACAGCCCTTACCCGACCTCCCCCTCCAGATTAACATTGATAGGTGCATTATATGGGTCATTTCTAAAAGCTACATAATGAAGTGGGGGGTCAGTTGGAAAATCTTCTAAGCTTTCTTGAAGGGCCTCCCAGCCCCTAACAGGCATTAAATAAACGACCAGACCCAAGGGTGATAAGTCATAAATTAAATTCTGAGGCAAGCGAATTTGATTAGAAAAACACGCATACTCGTCCTTAGTAGCATAAATGTAGTCCAATACGAAGCTTAGCCGTGCATATACAAAGCTCTGTAATTCTCCTGAGACAAAATGTCCGCCGCGTGACAAAGGTCTATCACAGGGGAAATTGCAACTCCATGTCAAGACTTTTAGTATAGAGGCCTTAGAAGTGGATTCCGTTCGCTAAAGAAAGGTTTTCATAAATACATTTACAGGCTTCACAACGGTCATATATGTTGAAACGCAGACCATGCATGCAGACTGCAGACTGCAGACTGTGCAGACCGTGCAGACTGTGCAGACTGAGTGTAATTTTGTTTTACTTGTACCTTAATTTTCTCGTAAAATTTTTACTATAGTTTCCCGAAGGAGCAAGCACGATGGAGGAAGGTAAGCTGTTTCTTTCTGTAACTGTATTATATTGCCACGATTATTTAAATTTTTTTAGAAGCTTTTTCAGGTTTAGTGACTTAACTAAACGGCTTCCTGCAACGGCTACGAGAGAGAAATGTCCTCAATTTCCTTGATTGTTGATGATTGTCTTTGGTTCCATTTTGTAATTCAAACCGGTGACTTGTCGCCATCTCTTCAAATCATACAGATATCGATGTCATCGTTGTTAGCTCGGAAGAATCGGGTAAGACTTTTGCTTATGTATTTTTTTTATTCGATTCTCAAGAGTGTCCTTCTGGGTGGGTTTTCACTCGGGGATCGACAACTGTATTTGCTCCATGCATTCACGCCTACATGCACGCCAATAAGTAGCCTGCGTAGCTGGCGGTATTGTGTGGGTGCGAGATTAAAGTTTTGGCGGCGGCGCCAGCTATGCAGGCTAGCCAAAAAGTGGTAGTGGTTTGAAACCGACAATCTTGTTCAAGTATCATGGTTGCAGGTTCTTGATGCAGCTCCAAACTAAATAGTTCATTAGTAACAAATGTATTATTTGTGGAACTTGAAGATGTGGAGGGGGTTTTAATGCGCATTGAACTAGATCCCCTGCCGTGAATTTAGGAATATTTTGTCTTAATTTTCATTGAATATTAATATCTGTAAGAAGTTTCAAGTCGCTGCCCTTCTTCTCTTAATTCTGACGCTAACGGAACCGCCAAAGTGGTGGAAATCAGAATATTTATTTTTAGGTGTTGATTTATTTACACATTTTAAAGCAAGGCCCATCTCTCAAACGTCTCGGTTTGATATCCTGAGCTAACAACGATGACATCGGTATCTGTAAGATTTGAAGTCACCGGTTTGAATTACAGAGTGAAACCAAAGACGATCATCAACAATCAAGGAAATTGAGGAACTGTCTCTCTCGTAGCCGTTGTAGGTCAAGCCGAAAAGGGTTTTATTTTAAGTCGCTTAACCTGAAAAAGCTTCTTCTACTAAACAAATAAATAATCGTGGCAATATAATACAGTTACAGAAAGAAACAGCTTACCTTCCTCCATCGTGCTCGCTCCTGCGTGAAAGCGGCGCAGCTAAAAGCACGCGAAACTGCT
Source organism: Porites lobata (assembly GCA_942486035.1). Lineage (NCBI taxonomy): Eukaryota > Metazoa > Cnidaria > Anthozoa > Scleractinia > Poritidae > Porites > Porites lobata. Next base: position 132,874 of record CALNXK010000248.1, on the reverse strand, counting down.
TTTACATCTGCCGGTAAACATGAGCCCCTGATTTTCTCATTTCCTACCCATGACCCTTGCAGGTACACATCAGTACACATATGATGGTGACGCACAGTGCGATAATGAGAGCAAGCAGGTAACTATAGTAAAAATTTTACTAGAAAATTAAGGTATAAGTAAAAAGTAACACTCAGTCTGCACAGTCTGCACAGTCTGCAGTCTGCAGTCTGCATGGTCTGCGTTTCAGTCTTTTACTATCTCAGTGTTTCAAAACTTATAATTAAGAAGGCTAAATAATGTTGTAACGGAAGAAGGGTAAAATGGACTGGACTTTGACCAGACGAACCGGAATAATCATAAACTTAAATCTTGCTTGCAGTGAGCGAGCATGCAAACTGAATATCCACCCTGGAACTTGTAGTAAAGATTGCATAAAACCGATAAAAAAAAATTGCAAATGCACCTCAAATGTTGGACAAGATATTACATGATAAACAAATTATACAGGAAAAAGCACTGACTCTGCTGACTAACCAAAAGTACATGCAAGCTTAAGCATTACAACAGTTCGATCGATACTTGCTAAGGTTAAGCGTACCTATAAATGGTCGAAGGTCTTCAATCAAATCAAATCGTTCCATTTCACTGAAAAGAGATATTAGTTCTGAGATCGTCTTTCCTCTGTCCTCATAATCTTTAATCAATTCCATCACAGGGCCTTTATCTTTCTTTGATTCAAAATGCAAGATGGTCTCCATCGAGTACCCCATCTTCCCCGCGAGCGTTTTCCAGTCTCGACCCGGATTTGTAGGGAGAAGGAGAACGTCCATCTTCTGATGAGCTTCAAAGCTCAAATCTTTCACCAACTTTTCGTCCATTATTCAGCAAAGAATATTTCAGAAACCTAGAGAAGACAGTTCATTCCTTGTCAACTTTAGCCTCCCACGCAACCGGTTGAGAGCCCTGAACAACATTCCTACGTAGCTACTTATTTATTCATAGACAACAGTTACAAGACGTTGTATGAGAATTATCCTATTTCTCCATAATTGAGCGAAACGTACATTAAATTTTTCCTTTTAGTATTTTGTTATGATTAGTTGTGTGTTGACTGCGTTTCAGGCCTCTTAGGATGCCAAAGAACCCGAAAACAACACTTCCCATCAAGCTACTTAATTATTCATACAGCAAGACGTTGTATAACATCTGGGTGAAAAACTGTCGCTCAAAAAGACGTATTAAACAGTGCCTAGGATGTCTGAAATGCAGTCAGAACGCAAAGAAAAACAAGTCGTTCGTGGGGCAGGAACGCGTGACGAACCCCTAAGAACGTCTGCGTGGGAGGCTATGTCAACTTGGCCTCAGCAGGCTAGCGGCGCGCGTGGGAGTGGAGTACAGTGCCTGCGGGGGGGCAGGGGGTTGGGTGGGATACAGAAGTGTTAGGAAAACGTCCCTTTTGATAGAATGTTTTGTGACACCAGCTACCCAGGGGGTATACAGAAAAACGTTCGCAGAGACTATGTTTCGTTTGAATCCAAAAGACTTTATTTCATTCTCCAGACAGGAAATTTGCAGAGTCCTAGGCACTGCCGGTAGTCAGTACTGTCGGTTGACGCTTCAAGGGCCTGGCGTCTTAAAGATCCTGATCACGGTATCTCATTTACCCTTGCTCTTTTCGCAACTGATGATGGATGATGTTTGTGAAACATGTACAGTTGACAGGTCGAACTCAACCAAAGTAGGGCGTCACGCGGCGGTGAAAAGTGGAAGGACGCCAGGTCGAAAAAGAAGAGTTTCAACACAACCAAGAAGTTAAATTTCACGAGGCAAAGAGTTCAAAGTACTGTGAATTGTCAATGAATTCTGCTACCATGCAAAAACTTCAGAAAGAAAGGCGAACACTCAAGTTTACGTCGGTGCAGACATTGCTGCCTGTATTAGGTGGCTGTCTTGCCCGGGGGTGGGGGGTACTCCCTTATATAAGTTATATAGGTATGTGCCGCCCCATCGGTTTTTGCGCCGTTTTGGTCTGAAAACGGGTATACACTTTGCCCATTTGCTCTGGAATGGGGTATAGTTTTCGGGGGAACTACGGGAATGTATGAACGTATTTATTGTTTCAATTCCGAATGAGTAAGAAAGAAAGAGAAATATGCAAATTCGAAGCGGGTTTGATGAATTTGTTTGTTTGCGCTCTAATCTTAGTAATGATAACATAATTTCTGCCTAAAGGCCAGGTCTGAAAACGGGTATGGATTCTAGAGGTCTGGTCTGATAACGGCTGCGGAAAGTATTTTTTTTGGTCTGAAATCGGGTCAGGTTTTGGAGAATCGGGCGGCACACCCCCACCAAGAATTCCCAGGAGTACCCCCCAGGCTGTCTTGTCTGTAGAATCACGAATTTGGGGAAGAAGGACTGTCACTTTTATGTGACTGAGAGAGCAAATGGCAGATGGAATTTAATAAATCCAAGTGTTATGTTTTTCACATTTTTCGCAAGAATCAATCTATAGGAACTGCCGCTTACAAGACATACCCTAGAGATGTCTACCAAACAAAAATATTTAGGAGTTGATTTGTCTAACGATTAAGACTGGGGTCACCATACCCGCGCAATTTACGTATACCACCAGAGCAAATACGATTATTGGATTACTGCGCCGTGACCTGAAATCATGTTCACCCTATATCAAGAGCACTGTCTATAAGACCCTGGTAAGACCGCCCTCAGTTGAATAGCCCGATTGGGATCCTTACGAGAAGGGTGACATCTTATCCGACTTGAGAAGGTACAATGGCGAGCAGCTCGCTTTATTAATGGACAGAGGCACCCATTGAATGATGAAAATTGAAAACACTTTTTAGGGTATCCACTAGAGTACTTTTAGACTCAGAAATGCATTGTCAGTGGCGCAATAAAATTTGTATGCTTTCGGTGATCCTAGGCAACTTAAGTCTTTTCGAAATTCGGGCTTCAGAATTCGTTTGCCGAAAAGCTTAGACACAATTTAACATTTTACGTGAAAGTGAGAATTTTTCTAATTCCTCTCTCCATTGCATTTTTGAACCCGAAAATTTTAGGTTTCCTTTTTACTAAGAAAAATAGCCAAACCTGGGGAGTGAAATGTGAAAAATTAAACTTCAGAAAATCGTAGGAAATTTATTAGGTAAGCTTCGAAAATTGTACATGAATGGAACGGTCACCTAGAAATTTTTAGCCGTCCTCAAGTAACAGAAAATTCTAGGTAATATTTGCTTCTCCGAACATATATTTTAAAGCAAAAACAGTTGTTGGATGGGTGCCCCTGAATGGAGACTACCATGCTAGAGAGTCAAGCGTGACGAACATGATTAGTAACTAATCAGTTGGCAGTCGCTTGAAGAGCGTAGAGTGACAGCCCGGCTGACGCTTATGTACAAAATTGTCCAGGGTCCCAGTGTCGACTGTTCTCCACTTCACCTCTCCTGCCAAGTGGTGGCCAAAACGTCATACTTCTCATCTGTCATATCTTCGACTACAATCTAATACCAACTGTTAGCGATCATCTTCGTTTTTTCCACGCACAATTCCTGAAGGGAACTCATTACCACTAAACTTTGCGCTATGCAACCTCCGACCCAGTCATTTGATGGCCTATCTAATTTAAACATTTTATTGGATATTAACACTAGCCATTATCATAAGACAGCTGATCATACTCCTGTATTATATATATATCGCATGGGAGATTGATTACATATAACGAGCTCATTTTGACCCAGAATGTCGTTAAGGGACGGACCATTAGAAAAGTTATGGGGGGAGGGGGGAGTGGTGGGGATTTTAAGAGATGCAAGAATTTTTTTTACATGTCAGGTGGTAAACCTTTTTTTCCTCCTTAGGCATAAATTTTTTTTGGCCAGAATCTGTAGGAATATTTTTTTATTCATAATTTCCTGGGGAATTTTTTTTAAATTTTGCTCCACTCCCCATCACTTTTCTAATGGTCCATTCCTAAGCCCAAGCTTTATGGCTTATTAAATTAAATAACGACAGTCCATGCTCTGCTAGCAGTCTTGACGTTTACTTTTTGCTTCAGTCTCCTTTCCTCTTCTTATTCAAAGAAAGACTTAACTATTTATGCAATATCAATAATTTTTTTTGTCATTAATACGAGCTGCGATTTCAGTTTCCCTTACATATGATGGTTATGGAATCATATTGTTCAATGATTCAGGGACACCAAGAAACTGGTGTTCTCTCTCTTATAGAAACCTATTAAGGGCTACCTGACTCGACAAATACATTCTAAGAAGCGCCTCAGCTCACTGTTCTTGTACAGTAGAACTCCAGTAACCCGAATTCTGTTGGCAGCGTATGGTCAGCGCCTCCGATACGGCGGTCGTGGGTTCGAATTCCGCGTTATGGCCACTTGCTGGATTTGTTCTCGGTCGTCCCGAGTTTAAATCCTCGGCCACGTTTATAAATAGCTAACTGGTTGCCTTCAGCCAGTTGGGGTCTTAATTCTGTTATGTTGTCTGATTTACATTATTTGTTTCTAAATATTTGAGGGAGTGCTTGTAAATTAGCTGGACAAGCTAAGTGCACTTTCGACTATGAACAAGCCTTAAACCTTTTAACTTTTTAATATTCTATTCTATTCTTTCTACGCTCGGCCGCTTTTATGCTGTTTATGCAAATGTTCCTTCGTGGCATCTTTTTTGTTCAAATTTGACTTGTTCAATGAGCAGCATCATAATTTTCGGGTTAGATAAGGTTAGGACTTATTTACATAGGAATGTTGCCTCAGACCACATGAATCAGGCATCACTGAATCAGGAAAGCCGATTCGTACCTTGAATCTCTATCGCTTAATACTATTCAGTAACCAGTTGCAGACATTCTAGGGGCCCGGCTGGTGCCTACCTTGAACACTTTTCAAAGAGGTTTTCTCTGTCTCTGAGACTGAAAATTAAGGCTTTGACCTCTGCCAAGGATTAAGCTTAAGCTGGTTTACGTGATACAGGTAGGTTTATTTTTGTCACCTGCTGGCTGGCGGAATACTTATTATAAGGACATTCTGTTCAGTGGCTGAAGAAATTTTGACGAGTCGTTAAAAAAGTGACCGCTGATTCTGAAAGCGGAATCTCAAAAGAAGCAATCATTCCTATTTCGAAACACTGAACAATTATTATTAACGTACAGTTGGGTGATCTAATGAGATGATCCAGACTACATTTGTACTCGCTTAGATAATCTTAAAATCCGTACTATAGAGAGAGAGAGAGAGAGAGAGAGAGAGGGGGAGAGAGAGAGAGAGAGAGAGAGAGCGAGGCTCGAAAATTAAGCACGAATTCGGAGCATCGCAAGGCGGGATTAAGATGATCAAAATCAATAGATTCACAAATTCACTAGAATAGCATACATCCGTGGTGGTGAAACAGTTGGGAACTTAAGCAGAGACGTTTTTGAGCGACGCAAGTCAACCGGAAGAGGACTCTTCGCATTCGTGGGCAGTTTTTATGCCCAAATCCAGTTCAGTTGAATTATCTCTATGCGAGTAAAGAGACTTGAAGAGATATATTTAATAGCGTCAAGGCATCATTGAAAGGAAAAATGCCTCACTTCCGGTTGAGTTCGTCGCTCAAAAACGTGCTTTGTTTATGTTCCCTAATGTTCCAGAACAGAAAACGGTTTGATAGCTGCAGTTCGAGATCATAAGTAATCAAAAGAGAAATTACCGGTAGGACCGCAAAATCATTTTACATCAGGTCATTGAAAGCCCGGAATTGATACAAATGTTTCTCTGACATTGTTAATCAGCAGGTCTTAAGAGCCTTCGTACATGTATTTATGTATACATTCCCCATGGTTTATGATTTCTAGTTCACACGTCACTAGCTATAGGTTAAGTACATTTTTTTGAATGACTGCAATACAGTAAGTCTGAGAGGGTTGTCAGCCGAAATAGTTTTGTAAAAACCTCTTTCTTGGAACAGTCTGGAACAGGGCTAGGCTACACCTAGCAACAGACTCAGCAAACAGTAAACATAAATGACTTTAGAACAAAATACAAGAGCTTCTCACAACAGAAAATTTATCGGATGATAGATGCTACTTTTAATTAAGGACGCGTGAAATGCGTTTCTTCTCGGTTGTTGCTAGGGCTGCAATCGCGTGAGATATTCTGGGGTCTAGGACAGTCGGAAAGTTGGAAACCTCTTCGAACATCGCCTGCCAAGTATAATGAAGTGCCACATTATGAGTGATCAGTACGGCTCGAGAAGAATATATTCTCGGCTCTAGACTTCGCACCAGCTCACCGCAAAATTCAAAATGGCCGCGAAAGAAAGACATCCGCAATCTTTATTTATTTATTATAATCAAAACCTCTTGCGATACAACCAAACAATTTTTAACGTTATTGCAAAAAAAATGAAAAAAATGGAAATTCGGTCTGTTGAGTGTGAATCTTGGCTCAGTCTCCAGCCGCAGTTGGGTGTCTCGATGCACCCGCAGTACTCTCCAGGCTGATCGAGGTGGGTTGAGTTAAGATGATTAATTAGATGATTAAAATTTAAATGTTACTGGGAAAAAGTAGAAATAAGAACTACAATAATATTAGACAATAGACGTGAAGCCCATTGATCATCCAGGGTCAGCTTAAGTTAAAAAACAAATCGTTACTTAAGCATGTATTACTTAATGATAACCCGAGACTACAACGTGATCTAACCTATGACTAACAGTAATCTTTTATATGTGAAAAGGAATTCGATAAAACGTTTTGGCCGTAATATTAATGTTAGGTAACTGTATTCTTTTTTATCATGTTTTGTAGGTAACTGAAGAAATTGAAGAAACGGACGTAACTATGCAGAAAGGACAAAAGAAAATCATCCAAAAGAATTTTGAGGTACTCTTGGAAGATTTAGACCCAAATCCGCTGATGAATTTTTTATACCAAGAAGACATCATCACTAGAGATGACATCGATGAAATGGATTCGATAAAACCACGTAAAGAAAAGAGTAAGGCCTTACTCTTCACGCTGCAGAGAAGGGGCCCGAATGCTTTCCTAGCGCTTGTCGAGGGACTAATAATGAAAAAGAAACAATGGTTGGCTACCTTGTTATTGAAGGAAGGTAAGTATAATTAAGTAATTAAGGCAAAGATCTCTTCTGGAGGCGTTTGTTACCCTGAAAATACAAACCAAAATACATAGATGTTCAGTTCCTGAGGAATGGAACGAGTTGCGGCTCAACAGATTCGGGAGCCTAACATGCACCCGAAAGCAAGGAGTTAGAGCGCACATAGACGACGTGGATTTAACACTTCAATTCACCATTTTCCCTTTTATTAAACTTCTTAAGGTGATTTAAGAATATAAGAAAAAAAGCAACACAAAAAAGGCAAACAAATTAAATTAACAAAGAAAAACATTATTTGAAAGTATAAACCACCCCAGCGGAAAGCAAAGTAACGACTTCTATTTCAGAGACAACTTTGGCTTACACTGGACTGTCCAGCAGCTGTACAAGGTTTTTGCTGCTAGTAGTCAGTTCAATTTCTCTACATGTATCTTCACTTGAGACCCATTTTTGAATTTAGCTTCAAATTGGCCTCTTTAAAAATACTTTGCTTTGAAAGAGCTTGTGCTAGCCGGGTTTCTGCCCTATACCCAGTGTGAGACGTAAAAGCGATCTATGACAAAGTAGACTTGCTAATCTGTCTGCCAGTTAGCATATGAATAATAAATAAACATCATGATCATGTTGTACATGTTGCAGTTAATTTTTTACTTCAGTTAATTTTTATTTTTCCATTGTTTTTTCGGTATGGTAATGTATGCTAACGAATTTCAAACATAGGAAAAATTAAAATTAACCGAAATAAAAAATTAACTGCAACATACACGAATGCAATTAATTCCAGTCCCTGTCCCAAGTAACATGCTATAACGGAAAGAGCCTTTTTGTCAGAAATCACCCTAAAAAAGAAAAAAGAATCAAAGAGGAAATAGAGAGATTGAGGGGAAAGAATGGAGGCAAAGGATAAAAAAACATATTCGCCACTCTTGATTTTTATATTGGCTCATTTGAAAATAAATTCTGAACAAAACGCGGGGGACGACTGCTTGACGGAAGAAGTCTATGGCAGTAACGGTCTAAAATCCAGCTAGATGATTCTGCAAAACGATTGTTGGTTGGAGGCCCAGCAATGACACGACCATTTGCTAGTCTAGAATGCCGGGCAGACTTTAAAAGACGACTGGCTGAATTCTTTGGAATTTTCTAGCAGGATGTTCGAAAACATACCAAAAATCACAGTTAGAAAGAAAAAGGGGAAAAATAGGACTGAAAGGCAAATAAAAAGAAAAGGAGGTGAAGAAAATTTAACAAGAGAAAGAAGAAAGAAAATGGATTTTTCACCATTATAATTAAGACATTGAAATTAAATTTGAATAGCGACAACTACCAATGAGAGTCTTACGTTATCTAACAGTTTTGTATCTAATTTTTTGGGAATTTTTTTTCTGTAGAAAGACAGCGACTTTCCGGAGAAGGAGTGGAAGAAACAATGACCTCTGAGGGCGAAGAAGCGGAAAGCGAAAAGGAGGACGAGTCTGGTAAAACGACGATGGAGTTAAAAAGCCAACTGGAGGATGTGAACAATCGATTACAGCTTGCTGAAAGGGAAAGAAATCAATATGCTAACAAGTGCCATGATTTAGAAAAACAGATAGAGAGTTCTGAAGAGATGAGGAAAGATCTTTTAAAAAAATGTAATGACTTAGAACAGCAGTTAATTTTGAAAGAAAGTGAACGGTCATGGAAATGGGAAAAAGATTTGGAAAAAATGAATGAACAAAAAAACTTGAAGAGTCCAAACCCGAGCCATGGGAAGAGAACTTCTCCATCAGGATCTGGGGAAGGCTGCTTTGAAGGTACGAAACACAAATTAATAAATCTATTTTAAATTTTTGTGTAAGTCAACTCTGCCAGGCAATTTTGTCTCCTATCATTCATATTGCTCTCGCTTTGTTTTCTGATAGCGTACCCTTCAATTTCTTGGCTATTTGCACTCTAGACTATAAGCAGTTATTTTTTATCATTGACCAACCAGGAGTTTCATATTTTGTTAAGTATATTGTACATGGAGTACTATCATCAAATGAAGCTTATATGATTGTTTGGGGATTAATTTTGTCTAACCGAATTATAATATCTTGGACACTAAAATCACCGATCGCGTATGCGTTTGGTATTCTAAAGAGCGAAACTTTTATCATGCAGCTATAACCAGACAGATTTAAGAGGTGTTCACCAAGGTTATGCGTTACCTTAACGGGGGTAACCTGGGACCAGGCATCGCATTCGGGGAAAAAGGAGAGTGAATCGATGGCGGAGCCCGGAGACAAGTCTCTGATGCCGCTGATCCGCCCTCCAGCAATTAACCTGTCATTGAAATTTCAACACGTCAACGTGATCAGGGAATTATTTTGCCTTTGTAACAAACAATATTTGAATTGGCACATTAAGGCTGCAAAGAGATCTACAGTAACTTCTATCGCTAAATGGAGTAACACCACTTCAGAGGAAAATGCGCTGCGTGCGACCGGTGAAGAACAACCGAATAGATTCTCAAGGGGATCCCTCAAGTTCGCATCGTAATGCTCGTTGACATAGCTGCTAATAATGAACCAGATCAGACGAAATTTTGCTGTGTAGAGTTTATATTCCGCCGAGGAAAAATGTGTAAGTTTAGCACCTTATGCTGCTTATGCGACAGACTGAGTGCGAGTGTCTTCCTAGTGTTGAGTTTGTTGTCCTTTTCATAGGTATGTCTGCTCAAAATCGTGTAAAAGTCAGTAATAATCATTTTCCTTGACCGCTGATATCTCCGCACTAGATCGCGAGCAGAGTTTTCTCTCTCGCATGCACGACTTTTAGCGTTTACGAAGTCGTTCGATTCGCTTTTCAGTTGCGTAGTTGGTTTGTTAACGACGCGACTGACCAGGGACGCGCCCGAACGACTTTATAAACGCTAAATGCCATGAAAGAGAGAAACCACCGCTCACAGTGTATCTCCGTACAGTTGTGTGGTTTCAGTGCGTTTCGGAACACAAGGTTAGCTGTATGCAACATGCATTTTTGAAATATATCCACTGATTTTTGGGTTCTATGACGCCCTTGGTAGGAACATGATAATATAAATGCTCTGCCTTCTGAAAGTCGGTTTTTAACTCAATCGGTTCACTTTGAAAATGTGACCGTAGTTTATCACAGTTGGAAGAGTATAAGTAAAGCTCGATATTTGAAAGCTTCGTTTTCTTTTGGCAACAGACCAAAGGCATATTTTTGCTCTTCCTAGCTGACATCACTCACTGTTGGAAATGACACAAAGGCTATTTATCCTTCTGAACATGCCTGGAACATTGGTGTTATTTTTGACAGTACTTTAAAATGGCATTATCCAAACATGTTAATGCCATAGTTACATCTGCTTTTTACAACCTACATAACATTGCTAAAATTAAGCAATACTTATCTTTTGATACAGCGAAAACTTATTTAGTTGTTGCGTTAGTTCTATATCGAAAATAGACTATTGTAACTCATTGTTTTTTTTTTCGGTATGGTGCACCTAAGCATTTGCATTGGTTGCCGAGGTTGCAGAACGTTCAGAATGTTGCTGCACGTATTATTGTTAGACTGGGAAAAAATGCTCACATTACTCTTGTTTTGAAAGAGCTTCACTGGCTGCTAGTAGACTTGAGAATAGTTTATGCTATAAATTTGCTTACTTTCAATAATAGCCCCTAAGTATTTATAAGACTATTGACGTCGGCAAGCCTTATAGATTGCGCTTCTTAACTGATGGGATTAGACTGAACCTGCCTCTGTATGAATCCGGACGGAGGTCCTTTTCTGTTTGTGGGCCAGAGCTATGGAACGAACTTCCATCTGCGCGCTATAGATAAAGCTAAGAACACATCTAAAAATTTTAATTAGTTTTTGTCAGTCATTTTTTATTTAATGATTTAACATTCATAGGTTGAGAATGGTAAAGCGCTTAGAACAATTTGTATATAAGCCCATGTTAGTTATTATTATTACTATTATTATTATTGTTTGAGGGACAAGCTTAGGAGTTCGAAAACAGCAACCCTGAATATCTGTGAGGGCTTTGATCTTTTACTTTAAACAAACACTTTGCCTGATATTTTACTGATTTTTATAGAAACAAGTTGTAGTATCAGTCAGAGACAACAGACTCGAAGACACCCCGATGAAGTAAATGAAATAGGTCGCAACTCTCACATCCAACACAACCAACCTTAGGCTATGTCAGTGGCGGATCCAGAGGAGGGGCCCGGGGGGGGTCAGGCCCCCCTTATTTTTAGACCAAACTGAGGCCCGAAGGGCCGAAAAAAATCTTTTGGACACTGCCCCCCCTTTTCTCTGGGTCTGGATGACCAGCCCCCCCTCCCCTATCTGAGGGTCTGGATCCGCTACTGTATGTTCACACTGATACCGAATAGCTTTTCGTGCCGACTTGAACAACGATGTGAACAGCTACGGTACAGAACTGCAACGAGTGTGACAGAAACCTATTCGATATGCGACTGGCAGCGTGACGCAGCTTCGCTCCGTTACAAAAAACGTAGCGAAATCACCGTTCTTATATGTGAGCACTGCAGCCCTATATCTGGTATAATGGGATTTTCGTCTCGCTCGGTGCAATAGCTATCCAGTATAGTATAAAAAAAATAGCTTAACTAATGACATGCGAATGTGATTATTTTTCCGGTAGAAACAAAACAGCTGTTGAACGAGATGCGTGACATAAATTTCAACGGTCCAAGCACTAGTCATGAAAGAAGCAGTTCTGCATCAGGCTTTGGGGAAAGTGACTTTCAAGGTAACCAGCACAAATTATGATTTTCTTTCATGTTTTGCTTCCCACGTATGTAAGTTAGATCCCTTTCGCAGATACTTCCTTCCTTTAGTTTGTCTACCGCCCGACAAAGATATCCTAACAGGAGCTCTTACGAACATCAGTGATTAATATTAATAGTGGTTAATTTTCTTCAAAGAAGCTTAATTTTGTAACCCGACAGGCATAAGTTGGGGTGTCAGTATAAACGCAGGCTCGGGGGCCGGGGTCAGTCTTTTTTAAAAGAATATTGTTAGGGTTGACACTTACCCGAACCCTAATCCTAAAATAGCATTCTTCAAAAAAAGATAGACCCCAGCCCGGGCCCCGAGTCTGCGGACACCCCATAAGCTGGTAGAAATAGGCCATTTCCGACTTCCAAAATATTTTAACTTTCAAAACTAGGCTAAATATAAAACCTTTATTGAGGAAATGAGATTTATTTGCATGAGAAAAAATCCTTTTCATATCAATGGTTTCACACTCGGCCTCTCTTTGAAACAGAGGCTTAAAACAACTCCGAAATGGTCTATTGGGCGGTTCCTATGATAGGTCCTTCTTGACATAAATAAGCAAGGGATGATGAGGTTATGGCCAAATTTAAAATAAACGATTTCCTTGCAGGTAAAAATACGAGTCGAAATGATATTAGTATGGGTGACAAACACCAGGATATTTTGCGTCGTACCTGGCCCACACTAAGAAAGGATCTTGAACCTATAAAGCTATTACCAGATTTGGTAGATGTGTTGGACCCCACAGACGAGGAAGAAATTAAAGCGAGTTCGAGAAAAACGCGAGAAGATGCGGCTGATAAGCTCCTGGAGATTCTACCTAGGAAAGGAGAGAGGGCTTTTGACGTGTTTGAGAGAGCATTAAAAAAAGTGCTGCCTCATTTAGCTTATCATTTAGGTGAGCGATAAAATGTATATCTACCCGTTTTTTTGAAAACCATCCTAACGAAATTTGCAGTCATTTGAGTGAAAGGCTTCATGCTTAAGCCCAAGAAGCTCCAATATCACAGTAACGAAGGAAAAGGAAAAGAGAAAGAGAAAGGGCGAGGAGAAGGAAAGGAAGAGAAGGAAAAAAAGCAATTGTTGCACTCTTAGTTTTTATAATAGCTGCTTTGAGATAGTTCATAGTTTTGGCCGAAAAAACTGTTGGACGCAAAAGGTCCGTTTTGGCGGTAACGGTTTTTTAAATGTATAAAATTTACATCGCGCCAACATTTACATAAAAAGAAGGAACGAATACACCTTACAAGTCAGATAAAATGGTTAAAAACAGATTATACAGCTATTTCAAAAAACGTTCTCGGAAGAAAAGCAAAAAGTCTTCAAGCCAAGACCACAAGGTGATGTGGGTTGTTTCAAATCCGTTTTTTGCTGGCAAAAAATCACTCCACTAAACCGGTCGTTGATTTTTATTCGTCATTCATACTGAACCATGCTTATCAATTTAGCTCCACCCGCGCGCGAAGCGCGCGCGCGTGGACGGAGCTCCATAGCTAAGGAAATGTGGTAATCTACCCATCCGAGAAAATTTGGTAATCACGTGACCGTACGCCCGACCGTCCGTCCGCACCACAGGGAAACCAATGTTTTCTCTCACACTTTCTAGCTAGTTTGGGAACCCAATAGAAAACTAATTGCACATCAATGTTGTGATCAATTGACAGCTGTCAAAACAGGATATTCGCTGACCAGTGTCACCTGACCGTACCGCGGGCTCAAGTGTCGACCCATCGAGGTCGAGTACTTTTTTGAAGTTATCCGCTGACAAATTACCAGTTTCAAATAATCGCAGGCTCAAGTCTATTTTTTCCAATGATTCATATGAAATATGTTGTGTTTATGTCACTATGGCCCCGCACTGTCAAGATTTTGATTTCAAACTGACCTTGGACGCGAAAATTAGGCCACTTTTTTAAAACTAAAGGCGGGGAAGACCTTTTCTTACCATGGTCACGCGTTGGTCACGCTCTACGTCCAATTTTTGTACTCTGATTGGTCAAAATTTGACAGGTGAGTTCATGCGGAAAATTTATGCAGCATCTTGAAAGTTGTTTACTTTGACAGAGTTTTGTGTCAACTTGTGATGTTTTTAACTGTCTTTTTCCACTGGATGTACAAAATGAAATACAGCTGCTATCAAGAGTCTTCTGTTATCCATGGCTGGTTTGTTTATTGGGTTTTTGGTTGAGAAATGCGTCGCTTGTTAAAATTGGGTAATCCGATTTCGGATGGCATCGTTTTCGTCTTTCACCTTGCTCAATGCGTAAGAGGGTTTAAAAGTCTCAAGCAACGATGGCCTTCCTTGATATCTTTCAGGAACTGAATCTCGAATGGTAAGCCTGAGTAATTATTGTATTTGATGTTTGTTTTTTTTATATCCAATTTCATGAAGTCGAGCACAGTTTATGCGGCAAGTTTTTGCACGTTTGTTAAGATTTGAGTCAATGATCTGATCTAGTATCAGGTTTGATATAAGCTTACAGGACTTTAAAAGGCCTTCAGATTTTTTTTTTTCACGGCAAATAGAAAACAAACGTTCCGAAGAATATTTAGTTATAAATTTGGCTGTAGAAAGAAAACTTTGAGTGATTTTCTTGCTTCGAGGAGTTCATCTTTGAAAAAAAAACAAACACCGGGAGGCCGGCTGAAAGTAAAACAAAATAAACTTAAGCTTAAGCTTTATTAAAGCTTAAAGACTCAGGATTTTTAGAGACACTTTAATACTTGTCTTCGTGAATGAAAATTGTTGTCTCTGTAAATGTTTTACCGAATTATATTTCTTTTATTGATTGTTAGTAGTCTCTCTTGCAATTTTAATCGCTTGTCCGTGGTGTTTGTTTTCATCGTTCATGAACATCGATTGCAGGAGTACATAGAAATGTCCCACGTATCAAACGCTTTATAAGATTACACATCGTTATAGCTGGAACCATTAAATAACAAAAAGTAATGATAATAAATTCGTTATTATGTTGAGACGTATCTCCATTAAAGTTCATTCAAACACTCGACCACACTGACAGCTCGCACTAAAAATGAGAACCGGCTGGACGTATGGGTGATTTTGGCAATTTTTTGAACGGTTTCGCTAAAAGCCCACGATTGATCGTCCTGGACATTGAAAAATTGTGAAATGCCGTATTCTGTCCGAGGTCTGTATGATAAAAAGTACTGTTTCACCTCAGATGTGATGTATAAAAAGTATAAAGGTTGGTTTACACCCCCAGATTTGTTGGCAAGGATTTGTAAAGTAAACCTGTCGAACGCAAAAAAAATGCGGCCTGATTTGTTTTCCAAGAATTTGTTTTCGAGGCCTAATCTACCGTGATCAAGAGCCATTATGGCTCTTGAATGTGATAGAAGATGTTTGCCATTTTTTGGGTGTACATATATTTAGGCTTTCAACTCGATGTAAGATCTTTCACTCTAAAATAACTTATCCTTTCCCTCAAAAGTCAC